>PVJH01002970.1:75406-153782 GCA_004026705.1 Nesogale talazaci
TAGACAGCTACCCCTTTATGACTTTCAGCTAATTTTCATTGTGTTATTGGAGAAAAATGTCAGCAATTATTCCTAAAAATCAGCAATATGATTCTGTTCCAACTAGCTCCATATTGTACCTCATTATGAGAGAACAGATTACCATACTACTTTTTCTCTGATGAAGCCACCGTTCTCCATGCCATAATAAGAATGTCCTATGATCCTCACCTTATATTTTTGGGTACCACATACCTCAATCCCAGACTATCACCTCTATCAAGGGCAATGCCAGAGACAGGCAATTCTCAGTACCCATCCTGGTAGAAAATAGGTTAATATCCACTTTTTACATCAATAAATCAAGTCATTAAATAATGCACAAATTTCTCCAGCTTGGTGTGTGTGCGCGCACACACACACACACACACATACACACTCCTCTACAACTTTTGAAACATCAATGTTAAAACCAGAGAAGGATTCCAGATACATTTTATGATACTTGGCCAGATGACAGCTCATTTAGATGTTCTGTCCATAAAAGAAGTTGTATACTACGACTTCATCTTCCAAAATATCTGGAGAGGGCAAGAGTGTGTCATCCTTATAACTTGAGAGAGGGGGAAATCTACATTTTTCTCTTCAATGTTGACTCAAATATGATTAAAGAGAAACATGGAGGCGGGGAGAGCAGAAGAAATGAGAACTAGAGGAATCAAGAAAGCATGACTACAACATAAACCAACAAACACAATTTGCATTCTCTTATAGTTAACCAAATGATAGTCTACACTAGGTCTGATCACTTCCGATCTGAGAACACTGGCCAGGTGGGGGTTAGGGACAGCAGTCTGGTAGGCAGGGGCCAGGAATGGGAAGAAGCTGCTCTCTCCTGACACTGCATCTCCAGGGCAAGAGCCCTGCTTTGAGTTTGCTGTGATTTTTTTTGCTTTGCCAAAATTCTTGAGCCCAAATAGAGGGCATTTTATCTGCGGCAACATAGGAATTTCAGTTTGATATTTTCCCTTAGAGAGGGTATTTGAACACATTCCTATCTTTTGAGACATAAAAATCGATGGAAAATATATACATAGTAAACCAATATATTGACTAAATAATCTGGTTTTAGATCTTTTCTAAGTCAGAGAAAGAAGATGAGTTCATTCAATAATCAATTCCTAATTCTTAGATGTTTTAATATAATTGCTGGGTAAAAATAGACTGATGATTTATTAATTGGGAGTAGGAATGACATGATGCTGCAATCTGCTTTATTGTTAATAAAAAAGAGAAAGAAGTCTGGCCAGCACCAGGGTTCACAGTAAGTGATTAGACTGAATTTACACATACTCTCATTTTAATCTCCAGAAAATAAGGCATTTCTGGCTTTGCACACTTGAAGAGCACCAGGAAAATCAGATCCAAGACTGATTTGAGCAAAACAGATACACAGATAATTCCTTCAGTCAAAAAAACCAGCCAACCAGTGACTTATTTCTCAGATTGGACATAATATTCTTTTTGAGATTTGTTAAAATGGTAGGCTATCTGAGATGTTGGTTGAAAGGACCTTTATTTTTTAAAATATAGTATTTCTAATATTTTACCTTGCTTGCTAAAACAAACCAAAAGAAAACAATGTCATATTTAAATAGCACCACATGCAGAGGCAGGAGCTGGTGATCTTTAGTAATGTATTTGCTTGATGTTTTTAGTCATTTTTAACTGTAATAACTATAATATCCATCTGTTTTAAGTGGAAGATGATTGGCAACTCAATCCTGGTTTGATTCTTATATCTCAAGCTCCTTAGTCATTCTCTACCTGTTTTGAACCATACATTCTAACAAGGACTCTGACGCCACAATCACATCTTAGCTAGGTGCAACAGACGAAAGAGGTTCTCAATCAGCATCCACTCCAATCTCATTCAAGAACGAATTCCCCTACGTGAGGTTGGAAAGTTGCATTCGATGTTTCCCAGAAACTCTAGCAGCTAGGGTCCTGGGTAGAAATTTTATTGGGTCAAGAAGTGAGATAGATGGCATTCTGTGATAATCTCCTTATAGACAGGATTGCCGAAGACAACGGGTGCATAAGCAAATGTGGTGAAGAAAGCTGATGGTGCCTGACTATTACAAATATAGTATCTGGGATCTTAAAGGCTTGAAGGTAAACAAGGAGCCATCTAGCAGGGAACCAACAAAGTCCACATGGAAGACACACATCAAACCATTTGATAACAACGTGTTGACATAATCAAGTATCATGCATCAGAAGACCCCAAACAAACAACCATATCAATGTGAATGAGGTGGGTTGGAATGGAGACCCAAAGCCTATCTGTAGACGAATGGACATCCCTTCACAGAAGAGTCACAAGGAAGGGACGAGCCAGCCAGCGTGCAGTATAGCAATGAGGAAATACACAACACTCTTCTAGTAATTCTTTAATGCTTCCCATCCCCTGCCACCCCCATTATCCTGACCCCAGTTGTACTTTACAAATCTGTCTAGACCAGAGCATGTACACTGATGAGATAAGAGTTTTCGACACACAGAAATAAGGTTTGTACAGACAAACCTCTCAGGATTAATAAGAGTAGCAATACCATGAGGGTAGGGGGGCGAGTGGGGAGAAAAGGGGAACAGATCACAGTGATCAACATACAACTTAGAACCCTCCCGCCTTAAATCCCTTTGGACTTAAAATAGTTAGGGTAGCTTTTGTTACTGAAACCTGACTGAAAAAAAATGAAACATAAGAAATGCAGCATTTAATTCGCCAGAAATCTGGCAGGTAAGATCTGGGAGAACCACCAATAGGAAGAAAGAAAACAGCAACAACACCAGAATGTTAGTTATTAGGGAAAATATTAAAGATAGAGACTAATATGGTAAAGAGCTAAGATTACCTCTGGTGAAGAAGGACTTGTTTATTCTTTTACAGGATCACAGTTAGCATCTGATCTTGATGATACATCTGTATCAAATAAATTTAAGCTTTAAACTTTATACTCCTGTATAGTAAGTAAAAAGATAATATATTGATATTTAACTAGGATACTCAAATAAGAAGAGTTCTAATATAAATTTCAAAGTTATCTGAATATTAAGCAAAATGTCTTTCCTTGCTACCTTCTAGTGGTGCAGCTGCATCCACTATCAATCAACTTTCTGTCTGGGTTATGACATCATTGTACAGGATGTTTGGGCTCCAAACTCAGAACTTTCAAGCTATGCTATTTTTTTCTCTGCTTGACAGTGTCTTTGGGGAAAAAGAGGTGAACAGGAGAACTTGGACCCAAGTGGTTCCTTCTTCCACCTGAGTCATTCTGGCTTTTCTTGATTTTGTGTGGGGATTCTCCTCTGGGTATTTTTCTGGTTGGGGAATTTCCATAACTTTAATAAAGAAGGTGAATGTCATCAAGTTGATGAAAATTCTATTTTCCAGATAATTATCTGAACATAATGATCATCCATCTTTCAGGGAAAGTATCATTGCTTTGCAGGCCAAGTTTTCAAAGCTTAAAAATAGGTCACTGGTGTGTACGTGGTGATGACAGCACTTGAATTTGCTATGACTCGGTCTTGTGCTCTTTCCAGCAGTCTGTTATTGTTGTTGTTGTTGCCATGGAGTAGGCTCTGACTCACGACAAACTTCTGTGTTACAAACGAAATGCTGCTCTTCCTGCTTCATCTTTCTGATCAGTGGTGCTTGTGAATCCACTGTCGCAGCCACTATGAAAATCCATCATGAGCCTTCCTCATTTACAATCCAGGCATGATGTTCTTTTCTATTGATTGGTCCCCTCTGAAGACATGTCCAAAGGAACTGAGATGGAGTTTCAGAGTTTTTGGGCCGAAGGAACTTTCTGGCTGTTCTTCTTCCACCAAGACAGATTTGTTCATTTTTCTGGTAGTCTGTGGTAAATTCCACATTCATTAGCACAATGAAAACATGTCTGTTCTTCAATTTTCCTTTTTCACTGAGGAGATGACTGAAGAGACCGCGGCATAGGTCAGGTGCACCTGAGCTGCTGCTTCAGAGTTTAAAGCAGTCTTGAGCCCAGCTGGCATAGTGGTTACCAGTTCCAAACCAGCAGCCTTTTCTAAAAGAATGGGCACCTCTTCAAAAAAGACAAGGCTTTCTACTCCCATAAATTCACAGGGTCAGTTCTACCCTGGCCTGGAGGGCCACTAAGAGTCAGCATCAACTTGATGGCAGTGGTTTTTGGGTTTTTTTCCCTGCAAATAGTCACGATGCAATATAAATTTTGGTTTCCTGAATGTTGCTTCTTTGAGTCTCCAATGTTGCTCCAAGTAGAAGGAAGTCCCTAACAACTCCAGTTATGGTCTTTAAGGTGAGGACTGTCATTGTCTCCAGGTTTTGGCCTCATTCACGGAGAAGGAAAACGGCAGGCTTTTTGCCTTTATCAGGATGTCCTTCATGTTGTGTTCATTTGGGGCAAGGAAGGTTGAGTCTTTCTGGGTGAGTTGGGAACCACCAACCTTCTCGTGAGTGGCCACATGCTGACCTGTTGTGCCATCACTATTTAAAAATAATATGATTACTGCTGACTTTTGCTGAGTACTTCCCATTTATAAGGCAATGTGTGATGTACCATACATAATTTCATTTCATCTTCACTGGTGGTGCTGTTGGGTAAGCCTTGGGGGGCTAACCAAAAGGTTGATGGTTTAATCCCACCATCCACTCCAGGGAGAAAAAGATGAGACTGTCTGCTCCCCTCAAGATATACAAAGCCTTGAAAACCCTACAGAGAGTCACTACGCGTCAGAGTAGACTGAATGGAAGTAGTTTGGGTTTATGGCTCTCTGGGATGAGAATGAATGCTAATCACACTTTACAAAGCAGTCTGTACTTTGGTCAAAATTTTGTCAGTGGCCTGAGCTTGAGCAGAAATCAGACCCAGGGTGTTAGTTCAGGCTCATCATGCTGCAGAAGTGCCAGGCTAACCTCTGCTGAGGTTTCCTCTTCAGCAGCTGAGGCCTCGTCTCCAAAGCGCAAGCATCGGGAACACCAGAAGCAGCAGTGACAAAGGGAGCGGAGGTTGCCCAGAATGCCTCCCATCCCTTGGAAAAAGCCAGACTCCAAAGTCAGCATGTAGCCAAGTTCATCTCCAGGGAGACAGTGCTTAGGCATACGGCACAGTGTCTAGGATTTCCCCAAAAGGTTCAATAGCGTTGATCATTCAGATCTTCAACTCCCCCACCTCCCTAAGCTCCCAACCCTGCAAGAAAATAGATGCAATCCTGGGTTATAGACAAACAGTACATACCCTTTTGTTCTGTATTGCACATTGAGGGCGAATGCTGACATAAACACGCCCCATAAGTTTTTCCTAGAATGGCTATGCACTTTGATTATGCACCTGATTTGACACAAACGAGAAAAGATAAGTAAGCAAATATAGCATGAGTCAAAAAAAAAGCAGCATGACAAAAGGCAATTGTGAGAGACCATCAGCCACACATGAAATGAAAACAGAACATAGCCCTTTCTCCACAAGGAACACTCAGGTGGAGCAATTAAATGACTAATAATAGACAATAAAAAATTGGCTGATGCAGAGGATGTGCGGGAGGGAGACACGGACATTTTTCTGAGATAAGAAAAAGGCAATTTCTTTACAAAGATGCATGTTCCAGAAGATTAGGGGAGGGAAGCACGTGGGGCCAGAGAATTTATGAAAGAGAACAACTAGAAATCTCTAATTTCAATGATTAAAACTTCAATAATAAGCTAAGACTATGACAAAATACTTTTTTAGGTGTTCTTTCTTAGCTGGGTTTTATTCACAGAAACAGTCCAATCTTCCATATATTTATCAATCATTTTGGATCAAGGATTCCCTAAAGCCCTAGCCAACCACTTCCGAAACAAAACCCAAACAAAATGAGTCAGCCAGGGTACAGCACAGCACCAATGCAACACAGTGTATTCCTCGAGTTCTTTAATGCTCCCTCCCCCCACGCCTCCCTACCATGACCCAGTTCTACCTTACAAATCTAGTTAGACCTGAGCATTACATGCTACAGATAAGAGCTCTCCACACATGGAATCCAGGACAGACAAAACCCTCAGGAACAATGATGGGAGTAGTGCTACCATAAGGGCAGGAGGAAGGTCGGGGAGAAAGGGGGAACCAATTACAATGACTGACATATAAACCCCCGACCTGGAGGGAGTTGAGCAACAGAAACGTGGGTGAAGGGAGACTGAAGGCAGTATAAAATATGAAAATAGTAATTTATAATTTATCAAGGGCTCACCAGGGTGAAAGGGTGGAGGAGGGACAGACAAAGGAAGAACTGATACCAAGTGCTCAAATAGCTAGAAGAATGTTTTGAAAAGGATGACAGCAACATATGTACAAATGTGTTTCATATAATGGATGCATGGATTGTTATAAGAGCTGCAAGGGCCCCCCCACCCCGCCCCAAAAAATGATTTATAAAAACAAAACAAAACAGCCACTGGAAACCTGAAGGAACACAGCTGCTGTCTGACACATGCGGTATCACGGGGAGTCAAGTCATCACTGAGTTCTCGGCAACTGGTGATGGTCCCAGGGAGGTGGCTTGTGGTCACCAAGTCAATTGCAATTCATGGTGATGTCACGGGGCTTTCTTAGCTGCAATCTTCCTGGAAACAGATGCCAGGCCTTTCTTCTGTCGTGTCTCTGGGTAGAATTCAAACCACCAACCATTCAAGTGAGTAAAAAGTTTTGTGTCACCCAGAAGTGACCAAAATAAACCAGATCCCTTGTTCTCCTGAAACTCCTAAGCTAGGAGAAGCCACTTTCCTACCCCATAAACCTAAGAGCTAGGTTTCATATGGTTACCATTTAGAGAGATATCTATCAAGTCAAAGAATCTAATGATCTACTGAATTGGGTGAACCGATTACAGAAGGACTTTGAAAAGTGTGACAAAGCAGAGATGTTACTTTGTGCACTAAAGTGCACTGCCTGACCAAGGCATGGTATTTGTGATCACCTTGTATGCAGGAGGGAGTTGGTCAATGAATAAGGAAGGCTGAAGAGGAATGACTGCCTTTCAATTATGGTGTTGGCTAGAGACTGAACATACCGAGGACTACTAGAAAAACAGACAAGTCCGGTTTGTAAGTCAGCATGTGCCTCACATATTTTGGACTTGTTATTAGGAAAGAACAATCCTTAGAAAAGGGATCATACTTGGTAAAGTTGAAGGGCCTCTGAGATGGATTTACAGTGGCTCTAACAGAGGGATCTAACAGCCAGAGTAGTGAGGCTGGCGCAAGCCAGCGCCATGTTCTGGTCCACTGCATTTAGGCTCCCTATGACCATGAGCTAACTCCGTGGCACCGCATAACAACATACAGATTTTTACAATTCATTTAATTTTCCAGATTTGTATCCAGGACTTTGGCCTACGAGTTGTGAATTTCCAAAAAATAGTTTAAAAGCACATTTCAAAATGCTACAACTTCGAAAGTTCTTGGACAGGGAGGAGAGGAAAATACAGGAGACTGGGGTTGCTGATCTCAGATGTTTCTATTTGTTCAACACCGTGGGGCTGACTGATTGGCGAGTGAGCTGTAGTTCCTGCCGATGCAGGGGACGATGTGGGAGATGGTTGAGATGGCCAGGCACTAAGTGATCATGGAAAGTCAGGAGCCCAGGGTGGCCCTTTCTCTATGAAAATGCAGTCAGACAGAGAAATAAACACAGCATGAAAATGTATGTGGTGGGAATATTTACACATCAAAGAGAAGGAAAAGGGTCTTGGGCTGTGTGTTAGTCCAGGTAGACTAGAGAAACAATTCATAGACACACATATGGATATAAGAGTACGGCTTATATACAAGAGGAAGAGGACATTAAGAAAGCATCCCAACTCAGTCCAAAGTCATAAGTTCGATACTAGCCCATATGCCCGATATCAGTTTATAAAGTCTCCTTCCGACTCACGAAGTCACAGGTCAGTGGGTGCAGAGCCCCGATGCTGGCAGGGGTCTCCCCAGGGCTCCTCACTTCCAGGGCTCAGGGTCCATCAACAGCATCCAGTGGTGGTAGAAGCAACTCAGTGCTAGGAGGGCTCTCCACATGGGTTGGCCAGCTTCAGAGATCTGGTTCCATCAGCATAAGGCTGTGTGGCTTCTCCGGCTTCTCTACCTCCTGGGACACTGCCATCTTGTCTTGTCCGAAGTTCCTTGTCTCTGAGACTAACTCCTAACAACTGGGGAAATCGCTTCTCATCTCCATATCGAGAGATTTCTCAGAAGTCTCAGGAGAAAGCCATGCCTACATGGAGGCCTCATTGGCTACTCAATGGCTATCTCCAGATTAACAGGCTAGACTCCACCCCTACATCTCAATCATGAAATTAACATTAGCACATGACCAGCACAGGCTGTACCATCAAGGCAGACTCAACTCACAGCTTCTCTGGCAAAGCATCCTTAAAAAGGCCGAGCAAGCCTCATGAGGAGCCCTGGGAAGAACAAAATAGATGGAGGAAAGACATTCCAGAAAAACAGATTTAAGGGAAGAGATCAAATCAGGATTATGGGGAAGCGGGCTGCATTGGTGTGGATAATGTGCCCCAAGATGCATGTCCCTCAGGATCCTGTGAATTGGACTTTGGTTGGAATTGGCATCCTTGTGAGTGTAATCAATTTAGATGCAGTCACAGTGGAGGAGGGTGGCTACTAATTCAATAGGCATAATGAGTTTAGAAGAATTGAAGAAATGCAGATGTGGATCCCGGGGGAAAGCTATGTGACAGTGGAGGTCAGCCGGAACTGTGTGTCCCTGTACACCAGAGAGTGCCAGGGACTGCTGGCAACTCCTTGGGAAATGCATGACGCAGACTGCACCCCTGGAGCCTTCTCAGAGTGCATGGACCCAGTGACCCCCTCAGTGAAGACTTCTAGGCTCCAGAAGGGTAAAGAATACCATTCTGTGGTGTTAAGCCCTCTGGTTTGGGTGCATGTTAGGGCAGCCCTACAAGTGACCTTGACTGGACTGTGCCAGGGAGCAATCCATCTAGAGTGCATGCTGCTGCCCTGCAGCATGCATGCATGTGGCAGAGATGAGCTCAGGGCTTCTCCCCCAAAAACCACCACAAGCTTCTCCACAGGAGAAACAGGAAGTGAATCCACCCCTAAGAATTTCCTTAACAGATAAGTAGATTCAAATTGGATACACACACACACACACACACACACACTAAATTGAACACGTACTAAATTAGTGATTCACACAAAGCATCTGCTAGATAGTTTTAAAAAGGGAAATTAATCCAAATGGTTTTAAATTCAGATAATTAATAATATGGTGAGCTTGCAAACTGGTCAATTACAGTAAATGTGTTGAGTCTCTGACCAGCTAAACAAAATGATTGTAAACATCCTTTTTAACATTTGGCAGATGAGTTGGGAAGGAAAAAATGTCTCAAGATACTGAACCTGTTCTTGTACAACAGACAGGGAGGGAGTGCAGGTCTACTGCTCTAGCTCATTCACACAATACCTCCTGTTCCTTCAAAGACACCTGTTTTTCCTACTGTAGCTGTCACACCCGCCCACACCCCTGGCAGAAACGCAGAAGCTAGCGCACGCATGCTCGTGCGTGTACACACACACACTACCTCAGGATCTCACCAGGGACTATGCAGAAATGATCTTTTTTTCCTCCCCCCCTTCACAAGTGACAGCCCACGCTCACGCCCTTACGCATGCAGCCTGACCTTCCTCTCCCATGGGCCCAACTCTCCATGTCTGGGTTTTCTTGTTTATCACCACCACCATTCTTGCCGCCAGGGCAGGTGTCAGCTCTGTTTTTCTTGTCATGGTGTCCCCAGTGCTGAGCGCAGTGCCTTTGGTGCCTTGGAAATTTGGAAACGTGAGAAGACTGGAAAATAGAATGATGGCTATTGCTGTTTGTAGCCACCATCCAACGATCTCATTTCTACAGCCCAATGGATGTTCCCAATAGGCAGTATCTGCATGCCCTATATGTCCAGGGGCAAACTAAGACTTACTGTCATGCTCTGATGACTATGAGGAACCCTGGGAGAAAGATAAGACTTTCTCCTTCCGCAAAGAGTTGCTGTCTCAGGGACGATTCTACCTGTCCTCTACAGCTTCTGTGAGTCGGGGTGAACTTTACAGCAGTGAGAGAGATACAGAGACCAGGTGGCACAGTGGGTCATTCCTTACCTTCTAACCAAAATACTGATGGCTCAAGCCTCCTAGCTATGTCATGGGAGAAAGATGTCGGACTCTACCTCTGTAACCTTGGTTACCTATAGGAGCAGTCCTCCTCTGTCCAAGAAGGTTGGGGTGAGTTACATGCACTTAACATCAGCAGTGGGTTTGATCTGATTTTTGGAGGAAGTTTTACTTCAAATGAAAGAGTCCTGGTGGCGTGAAAGTGGCATTGCGGTTGTGAGCTCTTGAGTCCACTCCAACTTAACGCAATCCTGCCGGACAGGGCGGAATTGCCCCAGAGTTGCTTCCCGGGCTATACACACTCGGTGCAGGTTGTTAGGGTTTCTTCTTCAGACCAGCCACTGGCAGGTTCAAAGACTCAATCTTTTGGTTGCGAGTCAAGCACTGCACCATGGCGCCACCAGGGCTCCTTGAGGACATCAATCTGAGCTATTTCATTCCATTCTATTTTAGCATCTGAATTAGCCATCTTCTGCCCTCTTCCATCACATTATGATCACCCAAACCTCCACAACTAACTCCTTTTTAAGTCACAGGCCCTTTTAAAGTGGAGATGGGAGCAAGAGGTGCAAGTGGAGGAGAACTGGGAGGACCCAAGGGCACGGTCTCCTAAGGAAGGACTCCACAGAGGAGGGCTGGGAATGATCCATCACCCAGAGAAGCAACCCCAGGGACACTCCTGCAGCAATTTCTCTGTAGCTCCAGGAGACACCAGCGAGGCCACATGCTTATACTTCTGCTCATAACTGTTCTTTACGATGACTCACCACGTGTTGACCCAGTGTGCTACACTTACTAGTCCATTTGCGCCTTACAAAACCAACTGAGAAGGGACTATCATCTCTGCTCCATAAAGGAGGAACTGTCTCAGGGCTGGGATTCACAGCATGAATTTAATTCAGATCCTCAAATCCCTTCTCTTTCAGAGATTATGTTTCTCTGAGTGTGCCAGGAGTGCTCATTGTGAATGGTGAGAGCTCCTTTAGAATACCTCTTAGCTCGGGGTTCTGTGCCATGAAATCTCTTATGCAATCGAGAGAAGAGCCTCACAGAGTCCTTCCACCTGCCAGTTAGCATCACCTTTATCGCAACCTCTCAGGCTCAGCAGGAACAGCTATGCCAGAATCAGGCTCCATCCTTCGTTCCACCTGGCTGTCCCTCAATAAACCCCTCAGTCTCTCAAGACGTTTATGCCACCTTTCCCAGGACACTTCTTAACGGATCTCTGAGTAAATCTAAGATGGCTCGGACAAGTGCTAACAGCCTGAACGTGATAGTGTGTTATAGCAGTCAAAGCTCGTATGGCAATCTGGGGCAAGGTGTACTCCTTAGGAAGGCAATCATTGTGCCAGGCCATTACACCCTGTCCTAGATAGATCTCCATGAGAGCTTTGACTCGAGTCTTATGTGTAAAGTCGGAAGAGCACATCTAGTAAGCCCAGAGATTCACTGTGACTTTCCCACAGCCCCGAGAGCCTGTGTGTTAAGCTTGCCCAGCCCTCTACACCTTCGTCAAACTGTGACGGAGCCTTGATGGAATAGGCTTCATGTTTCGGAGACAACAGGTAGTTCTCTAGAGATGTACCTGAGTTCTTTATCCCTGAAGTGCCTTTCCTCACTGTCATCCAGTTGATATGGACGCATGGAGATCCCACAGGAAAGCGTAGAACTGCCCCCCTGAGTTTTCATAGGCGGAGAAAGCCTCGTCTTCCTACTGAGTGATGTGCCTATACGTGTTCACCTATCCACTGATCAGCAATATCAAAGGGATACATAATTCTTTTTTAAAAATCATTTTATCGGGGGCTAGCACACCTCTTATCACAATCCACATATACATCCATGGTGTCAAGCACATTCGTACATGTGTGGCCATCATCATTCTCTAAACATGTGCTTTCTAGTTGAGCCCTTGGTATCAGCTCCTGATTTTCTCCCCTTCCTCCTCCCTCATGAACCCTTGCTAATGTATAAACTATTCATGTTTTGTCATGTCTTACGCTGTCTGATGTCTTCCTTCACTCACTTTTCTGTTGTCTGTCCTCCAGGGAGGGGGTTATACAGAGATCATTGCGATCAGTTCCCTCTTTCTCCCCCACCATTCCCTTCCCCTCTTGGTATCGCTATTCTCATGATTGGTCTCATGAGGGGATTTCCTGTGTTTCCAGTTTTTATCTTTACCAATGTATATGCTCAGGTCTAGCCAGATTTGTAAGGTAGAGTTGGTAACATGATAGTGGGGAGGGGGGCAGGGGGTAAGAAGGAAACATTAGAGAACTAGGGGAAAGTTGTATGTTTTGTTGGTGCTATACTGCACCCTGACTGGCTCATCTGGATCGTTCTGTGTAGTCCTCTTGATCCCCAGTGTGATTTGACATTGGAACAATGGCGATGACAACAACAACAACAACAAAACATACCAAAACCCACCCTGGCTGATTCCATCTCAGGGCCACCCCAGAGAAGGTTTCAGAAAAGCTGCGAGTCTACCTGGGTAGGGCTAGCCTCAACCTTCTCTTTGCATGCAGCTGAAGGGTTTGAACCACAGACCTTAAGAGAAGTAGTCCAACAATGGCTCCCTGACTCTAGACATACGCATAGATTCAAGATTCCCTGGGAATTTCTCCCCCCCCCCCCATCTTGAGTCAACGTTAACCACACAGAGCATTTCTGATTTACATTCTTCTGGTAAATGACAATAATGACAATATTGTTCAGACCTCGGAGTTATGTCACTTCTTTAGCTATATGATGAAGTGCCTACACATAAATATTTTCAAAGAACGCCATCACAGTCATTGGGTCTCTCTAGAATTAGAATTTCTTTTGAATTAGGACAAGAAATCTGGAGAGAGGTCCCTTTTCAAGCCTGACCAAATGCATTCATGAGGTGGCGGCTCTCTTGAGCAGACTCCCTAGGGACGCATGCGCTCAGACTGGTCCAGGTCTCCTTTAACATATGTCACTCGCAGTCAGCCGCCCTCCATCCCTCAGACGCTCCATCTTCTTTCTCTAAGGGGTCCTCCAGTTTCTGGAACAACCTTATGCACACTCAGCAGCCACTCACGCTGCACTGCCAACCGGGCATCAAGGTCAACAAAAGGCCAGAACTCTGGCTCCCATGAAGTTCAGGACAAATCAGGAAGGTCAAGGATTCGACACGCTGGTAAGCCAGTCACCCCTTTAAAAACTCCGGAAACACGGCGTTCAGTGTCCACCGCGACTGTCTCCAACAAGGCCGATACCCTTAACCGCAAAACATCTTCTAGCTCTTGACCCCTGGAAAATGTCTGTCTACACAATTAGATCCATACATTATCAACCAATGTGCCGCTCTGCACGTGAAAGCTCCATTGTACAAATTTACCAAAAGGAACCCAAGCAATATAATCTGGTACACATTTTTCCAAAAATAGACAAACCCTACAGTCCCGTTTGGGCATTTCCAACCGTATTGTTTGTTATCAGGTCTGCCTATTTCAATACACTTCAGGTAGACTAATCATATATATTTCCCAAACTTTCTGGCTTCGGGTTATCTGCCACTGCCCGAATTCTGCTAGTTAAAAATAGCCTTCCCCCCCCCCCACTCCGTGATCATCTTCCACATGGAAAGATGCACGTGCACTCTCCCCAATTCAAATTCATCGTCACCTTTAAGATACTGCACGTGCCCCCCTTCCGGCAAGAGTACCCAGCTATCGGGCGGGCCGGACAGTTACAGCCCACCCCGCAGCCCTCCCGCGCGCGCCGGCCGCCTCGCCTGGTTTGCTGGCGTCCAAGTTTCCAGGGTAATCAGGTCACGTTCGCCAGAGGGAGCCGCGCCGGCGACCTGTCGCGCCCCCTGCTCGCCGCCGCCTCGGGCTCGCGCCGCGCCCCTGCAGGCTGCGGTCAAGGCCAGCCTGGCCGCGCCTCCGAAGCCAAGCTACGCCCCATGGGAGAGCTCTAACTGTTTTGCCCGAACCCGCGAAGATCACGGCTGGGGCGTCGGCGCCAGGAGCTGGATCAGGTGTCCTGTCCACGTCCCAACCGACCTACTTCGGGGCGCGAGCAGGGGCGGGAGCGTGAAATGAGACGGAGAGCGCGCGCGCGCTGGCGGAGGGACGCGCGTGCCCGAGGGCGAGCTCCAGCGCGCACCCGCGGGTGTGCCGGGGCTTTGGAAGAGAAGTTGCGGTGAGGCCCCCTGGGGCCGCCGTGGGTCGGCAGAGCAGGGGGGCTCGGCGCTGCGCAAGCCCCTCCTCCCGCCACCGCCGCCAGCGCCCTGGCTCCAGCGGCCTCCGTGAGCGACGCCAGGTGACAGCCCGCGACCCCCTCCGGCCTTCCCGACCTCCCTCACCTCTCCCCTGGTGGCGCTCGGGTTCCGCAGCCCGACGACCAGGGAGGACGTGCAGCTCGCGGAAGGCTGGGCTCCCGGCCCGGCCCCCTGGGGAGGCCCCGCCCAGACGTGCCAGGGGTGAGGCTCTGCCCCGCCCCCCTGGCCTGAGGTGCAGGGTGACTTTCCTGCAGCCTGGTTGCTCCTCTGGGTCCCTCCCACGGCGGGGAGGACGGCGAGGCGGCACACCTGGGCCAGCGCAGAGCGCAGCAGCGCAGTACCTGGATGATAACCATGTCCAGCAGCTGCGTGGCGCCTCTTCCCATCTGATCTCTGCGCACAAATCCACTTCAGCTGAAATGGCCCCTTGACTATTGCGGGTACCTGAAGATGAGAGAGATTGGTAGATTCAAGATAAGAGTGCGTCAGACTGCCTAAATCTTTGCACTCAAATGCCCTCTAATCTGTTAAGAGTTTGGCAAAGCTAGACCCTGCAGAGTAATATATATCAGAAAGGACTGAAAGTTTCGGCCAAAGATTGGACCAGACCCCATGACTGCTTCTGTAACAAGTGTTGAGTCCGGCCAGGTCTTCCAAACTATCCTGTTGTTCTTAGGTGCTGTGGAATTGCTACTGACCCGATTCCTGTGCATTCTGGACATGCAGCCTGGTCCCACGCCTCCTCACATCCTTGCAATTCTTGAGTCCGCTGTGTCAATTCATCTGATCGAGGGCCTTCCTCTCTTTCATTGACCCTCTACCACGCATGTCCTCGTTAAGAGACTAGTCATGCCAGATAACATGCCCCGAACCTCATCTTCCCATCTTTCTCCTGAGCAGTATCCCAACTGTTCATTCTTCTGAGAGTCCATAGTATAGTCAATATTTTTCTCCAGCACCATAATCCACAGCCATCAATTCTTCTTCAGTTGGCCCGATTCATTGTCCAGTTTTCAATGTATGAGGTCATTGAAAGTGCCATGGCTTGGGCCAAGTACATCTTTGTCCTCAAAATGATGTCCTTGATTTTTAAGAGAAAAAAAAAATATATATATACACACACATTTTTTTTTGCAGCAAATTTGTCTTGTGCAATACATCTTTTGATTTCTTTACCACTACTCCTATGGACCTAGATTGTGGTTCCAAATCTTTAACAACTTCAATCTGTTCTCTGTTGATTATCATGTTGTTTATGAGTACAGCTGTGAGGGTTTGGGTCTGCTTTTATTAAACACCAGTTATCCCTTTTCAGGGGGCAAACACATGGGCCGATGTCAAACATTGCATTCAGTAATTGCTTTCCTGGTCTTCTGTAGAGGAGGTTGATGCTCCTCACCCCGGAGAGTGCGGGAGAGACTTCAGGTGAGTTGCTTTTCCAGTGGTGGTTCTTGCTGTGCACCTGCGTATGTGGGCACAGAGGTGGCCAAGAGCTGGCGGAGGACAGCATGTGCTTCTGGACGAATTTTCGAGTGCCACAATAGACTGGAGTGAGGGTGGGATGAGGCCTTGGATTGGAACTTTCACTACCATCCCTCATAAAACAAATCCCACTGTCACCAAGTTGACTCCGACTCACACTGAGCTGCAGGACAAGCTCGGACTGCCCCAGTAGGTTTCTGAGACGGCAACCCGACTTCTGAGACTGTAACTCATGACAGGAATAGAAAGCCCCGTGTGTCTCCCAAGGAGCAGCTGGTGGTTGGGAACTGCTGATCCTGTCTTTAGCAGACCGACCAAAAGCACTATGCCACCAGAGCTCCTGCTGACAGGCCTAGAATAATCAAATTGGCATTTCCTTTCATTATAAATGTCCCCTTTCCCTATATTTAAACGGGGAGAAAATCACACACCTGGTGTGGCATGTTCTTGAGCTGAAGGGTGTACTGGTCATAGGGGTTTGCTTTGACTGAAGCTGCAACTATAATATGTCTTCACCTGTTCTAGCAATGTAATGGGAGACAGAACATACATGGATCCCTAGCTCCCTAGCAGTAGTTCCTGGGTGGCACAGTAGCCTCACACTTGACTGAGGTGAAAGGGGTTGGCAGTTTAAGTCCACCTGGAGAAGCCTTGGAAGACAGTCGCCTTTGCTCCACAACAGTCACAAACTGAAAACCCCGTGGAGCAGGCTGTGCTGCACCGATGGTGTATGATACGTACTTGTCCAGTGAATGGGGTCAAAACAGATTGTAAAGCACACAACAGAGGCCTGGCATTCTGTAAGAAGCTATGAAGGAAGTCAGTATCAGTGAGTTGGTCAGGGAAGGCATCCTGCAGGTATACCAGGTTTCGGTATGGAAAATTGGCTCAGAGATGGTAATGTTAGGCTTTCAGGATAGAGTAGAGGCTGTGAGTTGTTCTTAAGCTTCTGTAGATAATTGACTTCTATGGCAATCTGATAGAAGCTTGCACTACCCCCCACCCTCCCCACCCTGTCCATGTAATCAAAATGGAAAAGTCTTTGCACCATCTTTTGGGGGGCTTAAAGGTTTGGCTACAGCTCATGGGTGGAGTCTTTGAGGTCTAACTAAGCACTAAATAAGCACTGCTTTGTTTGGGATCTGGAGAAAAAGAAATTCTTCAAGTTGTAGTATTTCCTCAGCTACCACCGGGATCTTTGTGTGACACAAATGATTTATGCTGTTACTATTCTGTCATCCATGGGGTCACCATGAGCTGTAATCAATTAGATGTGTGTGTGTGAAAATGCAAAGAATGTATACTAGAGCATATTTGAATATGAACTTTTCCTGTTTGGCAGCTAGATTTTTTTAAGAATCTCTCTCTCTTTCTCTTTTTGATATTAGAATCTAACTACTTTCGTATCTCAGAGAAAAAGAAAGAAAAAAGAATAAACTGGTGAAAGTTTGAATGTACCATTTTTTGGACCATAAGACACCCCCAGTGTTTAGAGCAGGAAAACAAGGAAAAATATTCTGAACCAAATAGTACCAGTTTGCTAAAAGGTTTTGGGTACCATGCCTTTGGACCATAAGACACACTTGTTTCTCCCCCCCACCCCCAACCCCCCATTTTGGGGGAAAAAAGTATATTTTATGGTCTGAAAACTATGGTAGCTAACACTGAGGATTCTCTGATGTTGCTAGGTGTGATCTAATAGGTCAACCTCGTGACACTGTCTCATAGTGACCCCACATGCAACAAAAAGAACACTTGGCTGGGCTTTGTCCATCCTCACAGTTGTGGCTATATTTGAGCTCATTTGCAGCCATTGTGGCCACCCATCTCATTTGAGGTCTTTCTCTTTATAGCTAACCCTCTACTTTTCTAAGCACAATGTCCTTCTCCAGGGACTGATGTCTCTTGACAACATGTACAAAGGATGTCCCCTTGTCCATTCTAAGGAGGACTCCAGCTGTACTGTCTCCAAGACAAACTTGTTTGCTCTGGCAGTCCACAGTGCTTTACATACCCTTCACCAACAATTGATTCAAATGCATCCATTGCTCTCCAATCTTTTACATTATCCAACTTTTACATCCACATGAGGTGCTCAAGAATACGTTGGTTTAGTCAAACACACCAAAGTCCTCAAAGTGATATCTTTGCTCTTCAACCTTTTAAAGAAATCTTGTGCAGCCCAGTGCAATGGCATAGTCATTTGATTTGTCTCAAAATGGTTTTATTGGCACATTACCCCATATCATGCAGTTCAGTCATTTAGAAGAGTGATACAATCATTACCACAAATCGATTTTAGAATATTCTCTTCTTTCTAGTATTACTTTTTTATTCGTATATATTTTATTTCTTTTTAGTATCATATTTGGGAGCTCTTACAACTATTATGACAATCCATAATTCAATTAGATCAAGCATAATTGTACAATTGATGCCACCATCAGTTACAACACATTTTCTTTTTTTTTTCAATCCTGATGGTTCTTTATTTTCTTGAACATATTTGCTATAATTGTCAATTTTGACTAGATGTCATCATGAGAATGACCAAAACTGGATAAATGTGACAAAAAGCTGACAAAGTGTTTCACATCCTTAATTATAGTAAGGGTGGCAAAGAGTTACATAAGGAGACTACAGAAATGCTACTGAGACTTTTGCAATAAAACGAAGTCTGCTTTCATTGTCAGGACAGTTATTGTCTCACTTCCAATTTCTTCCCCTCAAAAACAAATTTGAATCTCTTTGGCATCCAAAAGCTCATACGTCAGTAATGCTTCTGCTAAATTCTTATGTTCTTTTGCACAAGTCTTCAAAATATGCTTTGCTCGTTCATGTGAGTCCCTTAGAAATATCATTATTTCTTGTTCAATAGCAGATTGGGTTTCGGGACTCAGTTTACCTGTATCATTGTTGGTCATAACTCCAAGCTTCTCACTCACTCTAAATCCACTAACCATTCATTTTGCTATTTGAGTTGCACTTTCAAAATCACTGGAAGTCCCTGTTTTAATATGGTCAGTTCCACAAATAAGCTTCTGTGTCACTCTTCCCCCTGTACTGACATCCAACTGTGCGAGTAGCTGGGCTCTTGTTTCATTCCATCTGTCATTTTCAGGCAATAGGGACATGTGTCCAAGTGTTGGGCCTCGTGGCATGAGTGTCGCTTTGTGGCTAGGCATTGCATCTTTAGAATAATAGGCACTAATAGCGTGGCCAGATAGATTCATGATGTGTCGTGATGGTTTTGTTTCTGTCATCAATCCCCACACTTATATGCTCAGGACCCATTAGAATTTTATCTTTGGAAAACTCTAGTTCCTTCATTGTAATCATATCTTTGCCATCAATAGCTGCTTTTAATGCAGCTTGGTTCACAAGATTCTTCAGTTCTGCTTCAGAAAAGCCAACAGTACCCCAAGCTATGGTTTCTGGATCAACAGATTAATCAAACTTTATTTTATTGAGCTACCATTTCAAAATTTCAGTTTGTTCTCTCACGTCTGGCCTGGGAGCTGTAACTTGCATGTCAAAATGACCAGGATGGATCAGGGCATTATTTAATGCCTCTAGGAAATTCATGGTCCCTATGATGAGAACACCTTCACTGGGTTTAAAACCATCCATTTCAGTAACTAGTTGATTTATAGTCCGTCTTGAATATGGATGCATTGGAAATTCAATTCTCTTCCCACCAACAGACTTTAATTCATCGATAAATATAACACAAGGAGCATTTGCTTTTGCTTCCCTGAAAAGATTTCTGATACGTCTGGCTCCCACACCCACAAACATCTCATCAAATTCTAATCAAGAATTATAACAGAAAGGAACATCAGGTTCTCCAGCCACATTCAGGCAAGCAGTGTCTCTCCAATCCCTGGTGGTCCACTAGAAGAATTCCTTTTGGAAGTTTACCTCCAAGCACAGTACATTTTTGTGCATTTTTCAAGAATTCAATAACTTTCTGTAATTCTTTCCTCCACTCCTCTAACATGTTCAGATGTTACATTTTTCATTTGGATAGGATCTACTGCAGAATCGAGTCTTGTGGTTGTCTGAAATCGGACAGACAAAAATGGGATTTTTTGCTAGTTTATAAGTGACAAGCAGCAACAGAACAAGGAGATACACCCAAGTCCTCCTTAGAGAATCTTTGTTTTTTTGTGTGTGTCAAAGCTTGAGATTTCAGAAAGCCCTCTGCAAAATCAGTTTTAAATGCATCTTGGTGAACTTCTGAGTTTTTAAAAAAATCATTTTATTGGGGGCTCATAAAACTTTTAGCACAATCCATACATACATCTATTGTGTGCAAAACGCATTTGTACCTTGGTGCCATCATCATTCTCAACACATTTTCTTTCTACTTGAGCCCTTGGTATTGGCTCCTCCTTTTTTCACTCACTCCCCCCACTCTCATGAATCCTTGGTAATTTATAAATTATTATTTTGTCACAGTGAATCCTGTCTGACATCTCCCTTTGCCCACTTCTCTGTTGTCCATACCCCAGGGAGGAGGTTATATGTAGATCCTTATAATCGGTTCCCCTTTTCTACTCTACTCTCCCTCCATCCTCCCTCTCTCCCCACTGGTCCTAAAGGGATCACCTGTCCTGGATTTCCCATGTTTCCAGTTCCTATCTGTACCAGTGTACATCCTCCAGTCCAACTGGATTTGTAAGATAGGATTCAGATCTTGATAGTGGGAGGGAGGAAGCGTTTTAGAACTGGAGGAAAGTTGCATATTTTATCATTGCTACACTGTGCCCTGACTGGCTCGTCTCCTCCCCATGACCCTTCTGTACAGGGTTGTCACTTCCCCTGCAGATGGACCTTGGGTTCCCAATCTGTACTTCCCCTCATTTATAACGATATAAGTTTTAGTTCTTTGATGCCCCATACCTGAAGATGGTGGCCAGATAGATAGCTCATGCCTGACACTCTATGGAGATTGGTGAGTTGGGGAGATGTTTTTGGTTTTCATGGGTTTGTCCAAACTTTCAACATCTGATCCTCTGTCCCACAAAAGGAACCCCTTTTCAAAAGTGCTATATGCTGTGTTTCTGCTCATTTCTCAGAGGTGAACTGTAGATGCCATGTTCGTGATTTCAATGTTTGAAAACCCCGAGACTGAAAATTGGCCAGTACTGAAGATGTGAACAAATGCTTTGAAGTGTTCTTGAATGTTGTCTACATAAGTAAGAGGAACATAAAGTGGTAAATACATCTAAAAAACCTGACGCTGCTAGGAGCCTCATGCTCGGTAACTGCATGTCAGTGTTAGTTTCGAGGCACTGATGCGAGGACAGAAACAGATAGCTTGTTGGTTAGTGGAAAGCACTGATAAGGTGACTTAGAGGGTCTGTAACCTGAGCTGCACCGTGCTTCACAAGGAACACAGCTCTGGCCCTCAGCGACCTCTCCCGCCTGCCAAAAGGACTCTGTCTTCACTGCTTCTTTTTTTTAAAGATAATTTTATTGGGGGCTCTTACAACGCTTATAACAATCCAGTACACCAATTGTATCAAGCATATCTGTACATATGTAGCCATCACTATTTTCTAAACATTTAGTTTTTATTTGAGACCTTGGTATCAATTCCTTTTTTTCTCACCCTCCACACTCCCCCTACCTCATGACCCCTTGACAAATTATTATTATTTTTATATCTTACACCAACTGCTGTCTCCCTTCCCCCAAGTTTCTGTTGTTCCTCCCCTTAGTGGAGTGGTGGTGGTGGTGATGGTGTTATATATCAATCTTTGTGATCGGTTCCTCTTCCTCCCTCCTCCTACCACCTTTCCCCTGCCCTCCAGGTATCCCTATTCCCATTTCTGTACCTCAGGGGTTTATCTGACCTGGATTCTGTTATTAACTATTCATTTCTTTCCAACTTCCCTGCCATACCCCTAAGGAACCAGTTACTATTTTTATAGATTTACCCACCATGGATGTCATATATAGAATAGCAAGCAAAATAAAAACAACAAAAAAGCTAACAATAAAGTAAAATGTAAGGAAATCTCAATTTAAAAAGAGAACATTTAAAAAGTATTCTAAAAACTAGAAAAAACTTAAATGAGTCAAAAGAGAGATCAAATGATAAAGTGCTAAATGTTAACCTAACAATATCTGTAGTAATCCATTGTGCAATGCATTCTGCATGATAGAAAAACTGTTACACTCCTGGTCTATGGTCAGAGGGGATTCACCAGAGGCTTCATCTATGTGTGGACACAGCAAATGGATATTGATATCATTCTCTTCTTTGGATTTAGTTTATATTATTTATAATCCTTATATTATTTATAATCCTATAGGCTTGGTGTGCTTTTTCCATGTAGACTTAGTTGACCTCTCATTTAGATGACGCTTTATTTGAAAATAAGCCTTTCAGACCTCAGATTATATTAGTTCTGATAGTTGGGCACCATCTAGCTTCTTCTTCACACTTTGCTTCCATATCCATATCTTCAGTGTTCTCTTTACAAGACAAGTACCAAACAGGACCATATTATAAGAACTAACTTTTCTTAGGTTGGGAACTAGATGTTCATTCATTCATTCTCTATGATTTATATGTCTCGCATTCACCATTATATATTAGTCATTTTATATTAGATATTAGATATTATTATATATTATATATATTATATATTATATATTATTATCCTATGTCATTTTATATTAGAGAACATTAGCAATCATCCCTGTGGGATATAAGGTAATTCTATTGATAGTGTCATTAATTTAACCAATGGTATAGAATTTAATGCTTTAAATTTAATTTAAATTTAAATTTCCTTGAGAAAAGGTACACAAGCATAAGCTGGCTACATACCACAATACAGGAATGATTAACTTATAAAGATTCAGCTTTTATGTGGCCAGTCATTAGTTACACAAACAATGGGGCTTGGTGAAAGGGCAAAAGTTTCAATTATATTCATTGACAGTAGCAGAACCACATCTAGCAGATTAAAACAAAGCAAGGAGGGCATAAAAATAATATTTGGTAGTCCCAGGCTACCACTCAAGACAAGAGATCTGAACTAAAGTCCAACAACTAGTAGGTGATTGCTATCCCAAGGGTATAAACCTGTTATCATTTGATTTCTTGCTTCCATGAGTGTTGATTGTGTATTGGTGATAGTTATATGATTTCATATCAACTTGCTATATAGAAATATAAGGGTGGAGTGTAGCCTGTCAATCAGTTCACAGCCTGATGGCACTTCTTTGTGGCTGTAACCTTCTCCTAAGGTGGGCTCTGGGAGCCTTTTTCTCTCTCTCTTTGCCTTCACTTTCCTCCTGGTGAGCCATTCTGAGACCTGCCAGAGTCCTGGAGATGTGTTCACAGCCATTGGATCTGCAGGAATTCGCATTCACCAGCCTGTGACCTTCCTGCATTCTATATCATTGCAGGTGACTGCATGAATTTGAAGAGAGACATTTGACTAGTATAGGGCTTATGGACTAGTGTTGGACTTGTAGACTTGATCTGGACTGGATAGGCTTGTTTGCTTTAAATATGATTCTTCCTGATATAAAGCTCATTCTTACGCATATATGGGTGTCCTGAATTTGTTTCTCTTGTCAATCTGGCCTAATACCTTATCCAAATAAAATGAAGTCCTTGACAACTTTTCTTCCTCTATCAAGATGCTGTTGGTCCAGTTGGGAGGATTTTGGTTTCTTTGCATTGTGCTGAAACCATACTGAAGGCTGGAGTCTTTGATCTTCATCAGCCAGTGTTTCAAGGCCTTCACATTTTCAGCAAGCAAGGCTGGATCATCCATAAGCATTATTGAAGTTTTTTATTGAGATCTTCCTCAACTCAGATGATGCAGTCTTCCAACATGGTGCATACTTAAAATTTATATTATTTTGATATTTGAATTTTTCATGAAGAAAATTTTACTTGCAGTAAGTTAGCACCAATCTTATATTTCCTAGTATTAGCTTATTAGAATGGAACTATAAGATATATTAGATGTAGTAAAAGAAAAAAGTCACATACACACAAAAAGCTGATACAAATATATCAGTGATGGCTTCACTTTAAAACTATTAATAGTAAGCATATTCTATATTAAAATAGTATTAATTTTACAGTGCATTATGAGATATATTATGATGGTTTCAATAGGAATTAAGCCATCCTGGAATGATGGATAGCTGTTTTCTCTTAATTTCATGCTGCTTAGTTTCCTTTATCAATGGAAGCAGGAGCTCTGGTGGAACAGTCAGGTCATCATTAAAGTGCTAGTCACAAAGTTTATGACTCAGACCCACCAGCCTCTGGGGGATGAGGCTGTCTATTCCCATATGGGTTTTCAGCCTCAGAAGCGCTATAGAAGGGCCGCTGGTGGAAATGTCGGCTATGTATTGAGCTGTTAACTGCCGAATCAACCGTTCAAAACACCAGTGGCTTCATGGGAGATCCTTTGGAGAAAAATGAAGCTATATGTTCCTGTAAAATGTACAGCCTCAACAACAGCAACAACAAAATGTACAGCCTAGAAAACTCCAGGGGCAGGTCTACTTCGTGTTAAAAATTGACTTGATGGCAGTGGGTGAGAGGATCAAAGAGAATTTCTTGAGATCGTAGATGGCAGGCCATGATCCTTAGAGGGCAACTTGCCCATTGACCTCTTTTGAGACAAGTAGCCAAGGAGGTTCCTTATATAGGAACCAACCCAATGCTTCCCATCACGTGATGAATACAACCAGGGACTCATTGTCCTATTCCAGTCCTATTCCTTACCCCCAACCCCACCCCTCTCCCCCTCCACCCATCTCAACAGGTGGCAGAGACAGGGCCTGGATATGGGTTCAGGCTGTGTGTGCTCAAGATCCCGTGTGCATAATTTCTCTGTTCTCTTGCCTCTGAGGAAGCAAAGTCATAATTCAACAGAACCAATGTCCGACCCAGGCAGAAAGTAAGAAATCACGACTACCAACTGTGACTAAAGAGTTCACTGCCTGGGGCTCATGTGTCTCCTCAATGTCCTTCCAGAAACTTCTGACTTCCTTATGGCTGTGGAGGCTCCCTTGTTCTTCCTCATGTCCTTAAGTAGATCTATAATGACATAGTATCAATGGAGAAAATCAGTTCTCTCTTTTTTTCGGGGGGGGGGGGGGAAGCATCACTGCCCTCTGTGGTGGGAGTAGGAGGCCCAGCCTTTGATCCTGTGGAGCCGCTGCTGGAATTGAACCTCCATCTCAGTGGGCTACAGTCCCGTGCAATTTCTCTCTGTTTATAACCTGGGTTAACATAGCCATATGAAGAACTTTGATTGCCCATAATGGTGTCCTGAGTGGAAAGAGACTTGTAACTGTTCTTTCCACTGGCATATGCAGCCTTCTTCCTTTTTGATAAAAGTAAAAGCCTTAATCCTTCCCTCTCTGGTCCTCACTCACCCACTGCCATCAAGTCAACTTCTAGAACAGAGTAGACTTGCCCCTGGGGCTTCCTAGGCTATACATTTTTGTAGGAGCAGAAAGCTTCATTTTTCTCCAGAGGACCCACTGGTGGTTTTGAAATGTTGACCCTACAGTTAACAGCCCAATACATAGCCAACTTCTCCACCAGGGGCCTTCTCCCTGGAGATCTTCCTAGAGAAGTCATCTTCGTCTTCTGCGAATCAAGTCACAGCTTTCAATGTACAATTTGAGAAAGGGACAATAAGTATTTCCCACAAGAAATAACATTTTGTTCTAAATCATTATTTTAAAATGTACAACTAGATGTTAGTCAGTTTTATATCAAACACTTACTTAGTGGGAGTTTAGAAGTAAACTATAATGAACAGGAAAAGACCATTGCATGTTTCTTTTGCCTCAGACCCATTGGCAGCTCCCTACTGCTCTTCAGATTGAGAGATAGCCACCTGTCTTTGATGGACTCTGACTCACTGCACCTCTGTGTACAATAGAACAAAAGGTGGTTCCGGTCCGCCTCCTCAGCATCCCTGCCCCCTATTGTGGCTGGCGAGTGTGCCAAACTGTGTCACCAAGAGTCTCCCTCCCAATTCTTGATCCTGTGCTGTACCAAGCATCATGGCCTCCTCCAGCCATGGGTCCCCCCCACCGAATGACATGCCCAAACAGGCAAGTTCAACTGTGGTCACTTTGGCTGCATTTTAGAAGTAGATTGTCAGACTTTTCTTCCAACTCTTCTGGAAGCTCAGCTGTTACCTGTCTACGGTGGGTGCTTTCACCGTTATTTGAAATATGATGAGAGACAGGTAATGTCATTGAAAATACATGACACCCCTTCCATCTAATCAGACACGGTGGCTTCTCCCAGTCTGGCTCCAACCCACCTGCTGTCTATGAGAGGAGAATCTCAAGGTATACCTAGACTGAGACTGACAGCCTATGTCTCTGGAAACATGGCATTTCCAAGGAATCCATGAAAACTGTTCTCTTAGCGCCTTTAACCAGGATCTTATTTATGTTGTTCTTGCTAGATAGATTGATAGACTTAAAACAAGAGGGAAAGGGGAGGGGGCAGTGAAAGGAATCCCCAGCACAGAGAGAGGTGATGGGCAGAGAAGACACCTTTTTTTTTTTTTCAATCAATAGTTATCAAAAGTCAAGAAATTTCCCATGGAGGGACATGTCTGCAGCAAAAGGACAGTGAAAGGGCATGGGCTGAACCTGGCAGGATGTGTGCACAATTCCCCTGAATGACTGAGTTGACCTTGGGACAGCAGGAAGAACCCAGGTGACAAGGACACAGCATGAAATTTGGGTGACAGCACACAATTGGCAAAGAGGAAGTACCCCCCACCTCCACACCCATATACAGAGTCAGACAATAGAGGAATATCCGACATTAGTGACATATAAACATGTATTTCCATCCAGCTTTCGGGCTGGAACGGGGGTGGCGTGGGGTGGGAGGGTCACTGTCTCAGCTTAGGAGCTGGGCTGGTGTAGTGGGTACAAGTTGGACTGTGATCTGCAAGGTAAGCAGTTGGAAACCACCAGCTGGGTGGCAGGAAAGATGGGGCTTTCTAACCTGCTGAAGAGTTAGAGTCCGGGAAACTCCCAGGAGCAGAGATAGCCTGTCCTCCAGGTCTCTGAGCCAGCTCTCCACGCAGGGCACAGCCCTCGCTTAATAAGCTCCCTCACTCCATTGGAACTTCTTATCTGAATCCTGGTTTACAAGCGTGACAAGAACCGAGAGAGAAGGTACTTGAAACCTCCCATCCCTCTGAGTAACATTCCCGTGTAGTTTGTGGCACATGAAAGGAGCTCATGCCATTTATTTGAATAAATGTATTTGCATATGTGACCATAGAGTCAAAATGTGCTGCACAGTGATTACAGAACTATTTGACTTATTTCAGCAATGATAGTTGACTGTATAGAAGGTGCTGGTTTAAGTATTGGCTAGTAGCTAGTTCAGGTGCTTATCTATTTTGAGCATAATGTATACATATGTGTGTATACATAATTTATATATAATCAAATGGGTATATAATTATTATTATTTTTAATTCTATTTCCCACAAATTTTTGAAATACATGTATGTATGAAATAAACATATGTATTATGCCCAAATCTACTGTTAGGAAGTTCATCCTAGTTCTTTGCAGCCCTTCAGGACACCGTGAAGCTCCTCCCTGGGGGTTCATAAGTTGTACATTACTTTGTGGGAGCTCCCTTTTCTACCATGGAGCACATATATACTTGTGTTTATATGTAGGAATATATAATCTATATGTATATTGAAGCAGAGTAACTTTACACAGGTCTCATTCTTTGAAGGTCATCCTATATTTTGACTGAGTTTAATTTAGCACAGTAATGATGGTGGTGTGTCAGAGAGTGGGGAATCTTAGCACATCTGCACTGGTATCCTGGTGTGAGATTTGAGTTCCTATTACAGGGAGAAATTGACAAGGTCTCCAGCTTCCCCAGAGTGATCATCCTAGGAGACTGAAGACAACCCATTCTAACAAAACATCCACAGAGATAGACAAAGCACACACTTCACTGGCCCCCTTGGTATCAAAGAATTTCCCACAAGAAACCAGTCAGACTGGTCTTGTGAGTGAAGTGCTCGCAGGTGCATCTCACATAAATCACCATGACCAAGAGCTGTCCTTGGCATTATTATTTCGATGTACACTGACTAGCGTCTCAGGATGCTATCGCTTTCCCTTTTCCAGCCAACATGATGCAGAAGATTCTGGAGTCATTATTTTTACCCAAGAAACTGGTATTCACCAACCCTGCGAAAGCTGAACAGCCTTTTTGGGATAAACAGTGACTATACCAGCTTGTGGATAACTTTCATATTGGATATGGTTTTATGGACCAAGAAGAGGACATTTCTTCTTCCTCTTTCTTCTTCAATGACACGACAAATAGCCCAATCAAACCTCAACAGTTCTCAACGATCTGGCCTGGACTCCCTGCTTTAATCTCACCCTGGGCAACCTTTATCTACCTTTACAACCTTCGTGTAGATGTCTCAAAAGCTTGCATTTGAGGACAAACCTGCTCAGGAAATCTCTAAGTGTTGGTTTACTCTGCATTTCTGGGAAGATGCCAAATATGTCTGAATCTAAGGCCCTATCTACTCTAATCCTCTATTATCATATTTTTATGCAAATGATGGGCCCATTATAGGTCTTTACAAAATATGCAAACCCATGGTGTTCTGGGTTCCTATGGGCACTATGATACTATCTGAAAAAATATATATGATAAAGAGCAGGTTCTGGAATTCATTTTAACAATGAATCATTTGGGCCGAGCCCCGGTGGCGTAGTGGTTGAGTGCGGAACTGCGGCCCATCGGCTTGGCGGTTTAAATCCAGCAGCAGCTCTCTGGGTAGCTCCCATGACCACCAGAGGGCAGTGATGCCAAAAACCAAACAAAACAAATAAAACAAAAACAAACAAAACACAATGAATCATTCAAGAGAAAATAATAAGGGCTTCAATTTTTTAAAATCATTTTATTGGGGGCTCATACAACTCTTACTGCAATTCGTACATACAGTCATTGTTTGCCAAGCACATGTGTGCATTTGTTACTCTCATCATTCTCAAAACATTTGCTTTCTATTTAAGCCATTGGGTATTAGCGCCTCATTTTCTCCTTCGCTCCCCATACCCCTCTCCTTCATGAGCCATTGGAAATTTATAAATTATTATCATTTTGTCATATCATACACTGCCTAATGTCTCTCTTCACCCACTTCCCTATTGTCCATACCCCAGGAAGGAAGTTATATATAGAACCTATAACTGGTTCCCCCTTTTTACCCCACCTTCCCTCCACCCTCCTGGTATAGCCACTCTTACCACTGGTCCTGAAGGGATCTTCTCTGGATTCCCTGTGTTTCCATTTCCTATCTGCACTAGTGTACATACTCTGGTCCAGTCGGATTTGTAAGGTAGAATTGGGATCATTATAGTGTGTGTGAGGAAGCATTGAAGAACAAGAGGAAAGTGGTATGTTTCATCACTCCTACACTGTATCCTGACCTTGTGACCCTCCTGTAAGAGGATTTCCCTTTACCTAAAGAAGAGATTTGGGTCCCCAATCTGTACCCCTCCCAATTTACAGTGATATAATTTTTAGTTCTTTGATGTTTTATACCTGATCCCTTCAACACTTGGTGGTCACATAGGCTGGCTTGCTTCTTCCTTATTGGCTTTGTTGCTTACGAGCTGGGTGGCCGCTTGTTTACCTTCAAGCCTTTAAGATCCCAGATGCTATGTCTTTTGATAGCCAGGCCCCATCAGCTTTCTTCACAACTTTTGTTTATGCACACATTTGTCTTCAGTGTCGGGAAGGTGAGCATCATGGAATGTAATTTAATAAAACAAAGTGTTTTTACATTGAGGAAATACTTGAGTGTAGGCTAAAGAGACCAGATTTTAATATTGGTAAAGCAGGACACCATTGACGGGGCAAAGGGTGTGTGTGTGTAGAGGGGTTTATTCCCTTCCCATTCTCCCACTGTTCCCTAGCTTATCATACATTCTTTCTAGAAATTGGGATTTTTTAAAAGTGCTGTGGAACACGGGAAAATTGTTTAAAATTGGGACTGTCCCGCCAAAAGTGGTATGTCTTGTCTTGTCACTTTAGTGTAGGCCCTATGTTCATCTGCTGCCTTAATAGTAACCCCTTAAGTATATGCACATATATCTATTTCCCATCATCATATACAAATATATTTGCTTATTTACATGCCTGTATTTAGACCTCTATAACTGCCCTTTGCCTCCTAATTCTTTCCTCTATTTTGTTTTACTTTCCTCTTGTCCCACTGTGATGCTCCGCTTTCATTAATTTCTTTCAGTTACATTACCCTTGATCAATCCCTGCCAGGGCTCTCACACTCTCCTTGCCACTGATTTTGGATCACTTGTTCCCTTATCCCTGGGTTGGTCACCACCACCACCTTTCCCCCACCTCCTCCTCTCACATATCTCCCTGGAATCATCTGTCCCATTGTTTTCTCCTCCAGACTTATTCATCCAGCCTATCTTATCTAGATAGACCTGCAGTGATAACAATATGCACAAAAACCCAAGACATAGCAAGACAAAATGACAAAAGAAAACTAAATGATGACAATGGTAAAAAAAACAAATGTCCAGAACAAATATATAAATAAGGAAAAAAATAATAAAAAAGAGGTTCTGAGGCTCGGTGGTGTAGTGGTTGTGCATGGGACTGCAGCCCACTGGGATGGAGGTTCAATTCCAGCAGTGGCTGCACAGGAGCAAAGGCTGGGCCTCCTACTTCCACCACCAGAGGGCAGTGATGCCCCTCCCCCAAAAGTAATAAAAAAGAAAAACCTGTAAATAGTTCAAGGTTTATTTGTTGGCCTCTAGGAGTGTCCTCTGCTTGAGTGTGATGGGATTTCCCAAAGTCTATCTTTGGCACTCCCCCAGGACCTCCTGCTCTGCTCCCCCCGCTTCTCTGCTGTATGTCCTTAGTGCTTTGCCTGGGCGTGGTGGGGTCCGACTAGGTGCAATCCTGACCTCATATCTCCAGTGTTGTCTCTGCAGTGCCTTAATAAGGGCTTCAATTTATAGAACCTTTGAAGAAATGAAGGAGCCCGGTTGTAGCATTAGGGTGTTAATTGTCAGGTCTGTGCTTCAAACCCATCAGCCTCTTCAGTGTAGAAGGACAAGGCCGTCTGCTCCTATAAGGATTAATAGCATTGGGCACTTATGGGGTACTTCTGCTCCTGAGGGTCACTGTCAGTCAGAATAGAATAAATGGCAATAGGTGGGTGAAGAAGTTAGCTGCGGAAAAAAAGGATAAACTCTCAGAAATTGTTTCTAGGCAAAGGCAGGCCTTTCCAAAACATAGAGAAAAATTTTGGTTGGGCTATCTGTCCTTTCTTTCATTTGTAACAATTGGAAAGATTCTTGGCTTGACTCTGATGAAGTCTTATGAGAATATAGGTTGGAAAAATACCAGCTAAGTCTTTTTGGTGGAATGGTTTTGTTTATTTCAACTTTGACAGTTTACAGCATGAAATGTCCAGGTATAAGCCACCGGACTAGAGCTAGTTGACACCTGCCAGTCAATGGTTGCAATTTGCCCCCAATTTCTCCTTGCCCTGCATATCCTGTTGGCAGCCATTAGGTGGCAATTTTTATCTTTTTAATGCCTGTTATACTTATCCACTTGTCACTCTTATTGTTTCTACCCTAGTCTTTTAGACCTCATTACCGCTTACTGCAAGAAAACAACAGCAACAACAAAAACCAAACTCATTGCCAATGAGTCAATTCTAACCCACAATGACACTACTAGAACAGGCTAGAACTGCCCCTGTAGGGCTCCAGAATTGTAGCTCTTTACGTGAATAGAAAGCCTGATCTTTATCTTGCAGAGCAGCTGTTGGTTTAGAACTACCAAACTTGTGGTTAGCGGCTGAACCTATAACCACTATTTCTCATCTACATTGTGATAATTCTTTAATCCAGTCTCCAGATTCTCAAGCCCTGTTCTTCTGTAAACTTTTCTATGAAATTAATTAATTTAAACTGTTAGTTTTTATCTGGAATTAGTCTTTTGGCTTATGAATTTAACAACTTTAAAATAACTGTATACTTGGGACACTTATCACAAAATTTTATACAAATTATTTACTCAAGAAATATTAGATATTATGTATCAGTCATTGTGCTAGGAAACCAACGATGATCCAAAACACATGGTGTCATCCCTCCTGGAATATACAGTCTGGGAGGATGAAGGACATTAATCAAACAGCCAAAAGTACCACAAATAACATGAAAAATCCCAAATTGGAGTAAGTTTTTAAGGAAAACCATAATAACATGTGTCTCATTTCCCTTCTTGAAAGGAGTATGGATTGAGGATCCTTATATTCCCAATGTCCAAGCCCAGAAGCATACATACTATGCTGGGCAGGTTCTAGAGAAACAAAACCAGGACACGAATGATTATATATTACACACACCCACACACAGGTTTCCACAGCAAGAAGGAATATAACAGCTAATTAGACCACACACCAGTACAGAAAGTTAGTTTAACTCACTTCCATGGAATAGTTAATTTACTGGAAGTCCTTCACCTCACATGGGTTCAAGATCAAGGAAGCAGAGAGCTGAGTGGTCCCTCAGGCAAGACAAGCAGAGTCTGTCAACAGGCAGCAAGAAGCAGGGTGGGTCACAGTCAGTAGGCTAGGAGCTTAGGAAAGCAGGTCTGGACGGGATGTCAAACACAAGCAATGCAAGGCAACAGAATCCACATTCCTCATGCTCAATCAATCTCCACACGAGCAGTGTGGCGAAGCAAGTCTCTAAGGAGCCTCAGGCTCTAGAGACACAATCCATGGGTTGGCTTGACCCATAGGTAGTGTAGCTCACAGGTTGAGGTGGAGAACTAGCTAAAAAAGCAATACCATGCTCTATCACCAGAGAGCAGGACAGAGGGGGACAAACCCTTTAACACTTTGCCTTCCAATAAAACTCCGACTTGATTAATCCCACATTAATTGGCCAGGTTAGCACAATAAACCTAGCATACAAAGGGCGTTCAGTAAGTTCCTGTTGAAGGCTATATGGAACTCAGTACGTCTTTGTTGGAGGAACAACTGAATCTACTTCTGGCAGTGAATTGCATAACCTTTTCGATACTGCAGAGGAGTGACTTAGACATAGAGCACATCAGTCATTCAAATATTGGTCTTGAATTGCTTATACTATTTGCTTTTGCTTCCCTTACCTGCAATGAGGCGTCCTCTACATCCAAATACCTCATTTTCCTTGCCAGTGTGTCCATGGGTTTATTTGCTCTTCATCTTGATAGCATTGCCAAGACTATTATCTTATTGAGAGAGCTCATAGATAGAACTTCATCACTTGCTGCTATTGGCAATACAACCCCATTCACCCTATGTTATTCAGAGTGTTAGCTGAAAATATAAAGTACCACCATGTCTGTTCCCCCACAGAAAACCTGGTCCTCCCGCAGCTGTTGTGTGTGTGTTGTGGGCCACTTGCTTATGCCCTCTCATCTCTGAAGCTGTGTGGTGGTATTTCTGTATTCCTTTCTGCTGAGACCATCTGCCATCTTGCTTTTTTACCATCTCTTCTTTGTGTTCCTCTCATTTTCAGAGTCAGCTTTCTGTTGGATCAATGATTGACACATCTCCTGGTATGTTTCATTTTCTTTCTTTCTTTCTTTTTTTACACAGTGCTGCCACATAATTCTTTTTCAGGAAGCACTCTCAGACCCATTACCTCCAGCTTGATTTGTGTGTGCTGTTTGTTTTTAGCTTGGAATGGGAAAGGGGTCCTCGTTTGTTATTGTAAGGAAGAAAGACTACAAAATAAATAAATCCTAACAACTGAGAATGTGTTTTATCATTTTCTCAGTATGTGAAAACAGAGAAAGTCATGTTTATGAAGGTGATGTAATGACCTGAAAGCACAGTATAATGTAAAGGGAAAAGCATTTTCAATATATTTTGATGCCAATCTTGCCAACATCATTTATTTTCATAAAAGCACCACTCACTGACCAGGAGTTGAGTCTGACGCATTAGAAAGAGTCCTGATGGCATTGTGGCGACTCATTGGGCTGCTAGCCACACAGCCAGCAGTTCGAAACTCTGAGCAAGAAGAAGACTTTCTATTCTCATAAACAGTGACAGTCTCAGGAACCCTAGTTCGACTCTGCAGCTCTGCTCTGCCCTGTAGGCTGACTATGACCCTATATGCATGAGGAAGATATTCCAGAATCTCAGCAGTGGTTTCCTCTGAGTAATGGAATTTTTAATCCACACCCTCTCTTGTTTTTAAAGGGAAAATATACATTCTGGGAGTGAAGCCTATCTATTTGTAGTTGCAGCTCTTTCTTCCTTGACTTTTATTACTGTTGCATTCTTGCCCTTACCAATTGCGTGTGAAAAGGAGGATCACCATTTGGAGAGGCCCCTTGATCCCTTTCGGTGTCGTCATTTTAAATGGTCAAATGCAGCAGTGCCAGAAAGGTCATACAAAGTTGTGTACTATAGCATACACATATCAAAAAGCTATGCAGGACTATGGCAAAGAGTTAGCCACAGGTACCCGGTCTTCCAGAGTAGATACATTATCTATTGTGTGAGTATTCTCTCTCTTTCTTAGGAAAGTCAATTTGATGCAATGTGATGTACCACTTGGCCGCTAACCCAGATGTAAGAACTGCCAACAATTAGAACCCACCCGCTACTCCGTAGGATCTCTGGCGATGCAGTGGTTATGCGTTGGGCTGTGATCTACACGGTAGACAGCACCAGCAGCTTTGTGGAAGAAAGACTAGATTTTCTACTCCTGTAAACAATTACAGTCTCAGAAATCAAAGGGGCTCCGTAAGTGTCAGCAGTGACTCTAGGGCAGAGAATTTGTTAAGCTACTCCATGGGAGACAAGACAAAGCAAAACCAAAATAACTCAAAGCAGGGTAGCACTGTCCCTGTGAGTTTCTGAGACTTTATCTTGGGAGTAGAAGGCCCCATCTTTTCTTCAAGGAGTGGCTGGTGGTTTTGAACTATTGACTTTACTGATAGCAGCCCAACTCAGAAGGACTACACCACCAGGTCTCCTACTGCTCCATGGGAGAAGATCCCCCGAAGATTGTTGTCGTCTGCCTTACAGTTAATGAATAACTCATAACAACCCTTTAGGTTAAACAGAACGACTCCCATGGGGTTGCTGAAGCTTTGGCCTTTATGGAAGCAGATTGCCACATCTTTCTCTGGTGGAGCAGCTGATGGATTCGAACTAACCACCCGTTGGTTAACAGCCAAGCACGAAATACTCGCCAACACTCCTGGGAGAGTAGGTGGTAGCTTCCATTTAGTTCATGTGAAGTATTTAGGAGGCATGTGAAATAAGGAAGGAGACTTATTCTGAGATGCTCCAGAGGGCAGACTAGGAGCAGCAAATAGAAATTACAAGGAAGACCATTTAGATTCAAGAAGAGAAAGAGATTTCTGAAATTTGAGGTGCCTGAAAATAAATGCAGTTGGACCTCTTCAAGAGGGTTAATTCTTTGTCTCCAAATAAGGATACGGAAGCCAAGTTCACTCCTCAGATAGGAGGTATTCTGGATTGTATATCCTAACCATTACACAGTGGGCTTGGGCTGCTAATTGCAAGCCCAGCCAGTTGCAACCACAAGCAGCTCCTCAGGGGGGCAAGGAGGCTCTCTATTCCCTGAGAGTGTTTCAGTCTCAGGAACCCCCCTGGGCAGCTTTACCCCATCCTAGGGGGTCAAGTGAGTCTGAATCAGCACAATGCAGTGAGTGTGAGTTGATACGGTTTATGTATACCTGTGGCTAGAATTCCAGTTGAGAATGGGTTTTCTTTTTTAATGTTAAGGCAGTACTCATGTAGGCTAGGTCTTAAGTAAATCTCTTTCATGACATAAAAGGAGAGTTTAAATAATCAAGCCAGCAGAAAAAGGGAGAAGACAGGTGACATTCCAGAGGTGATCCCCAAGGAACCAAGAAGCAACCTTAAAGGAGACCAGGGCCTACTCCCAGAGCTAACACAGAGAAAACCCACCCATCCTTAAAGCTGACACCTGCCTTTACACTTCCAGCTCCTAAAATGTGAAAAAATAAAACCTGGTTCGTTAAAGTCTCCACGTGTGGTGTTTGCATTAAAACAGCACAAAGAAACAAAGAGAGGAAGTCCAGCCAATCCCGGGAGGTTCTTTGCAAGACCGGGATTCTTTGATGCGTTGACAAAGGACTTTGAGAAATAACCCAATACAGGATCACTTCACGTGTTTGGACAAGAAGTGAAGCTGGTATTTATGCATCACACTTTACAGCCTCCTCTCTCCCTTCCATGGTCAGGATAGTTTCCTCTTCTGTTTCATGCAAAAGAGAACTGACTATGGAAGCTCATCAGATCAAGTTGGAAACTACCTTAGGAGGGGGTTGCACAGACCAGGGGAGGAACTTGGCAGAATCTTCTGCAGAGCTCATCAGGGCAAGCAAATTCCCTTGTTTTGCTTATGCTTCTTGAACTGGGATGTGTTTTCTTTTTAACATGAAAGAAGAAAAGGAAATAGATTAAAAGGGGAAAAAAATCACTAGCAAAGTGATGACATTTTTTAAAGACCCAACAGAGCAGACAAAACATCCACAAAAGGCCAGATATGGTTTTATGTCTAAAAGAAAATATAAGCAACCCAACAAAAATAGCAAAAAAGAAGACATTCTCTTGGGAAAGAATGTGCTCTCACTGGGAGAATTGCAGGTGAAATGGCTCAAAAGGAAAGCAAGAGGCAGGCAAGTGCGAAAACCCTTGGGGTTGGGAGGGTGACCTTAGGCATGTCCAGTTTTTCATTATTTGCAGGAGGAACTCATCCATCATTGTGGGCATCGGGCCTGTTATTCTCCAGGGCGTAAGCTTTTCCACACGCACCATGCTGGCCACATGTGGGCAAGTTTAATGTGATCTCAGGTCTCTTCCTGTGTGAGCTCATTCCCATCCAATTGCAAATCAAATCACAGCCATCTAAAGGGAGCCACTTAAGAAAAAAAAATACCAAGCACACTTTTCCCCCTATCCTTACACTGAATACAGGTTAAAAGAAAGATTTTCATTATACAAAGATTAGTTTTGCTCAAAAAATGTTCATGGAACAGAGAAAGTCATAGAAAGAAGATGGAATTTTTATTCACGCCTCAAATTTTCATGTGTTTCTAAATTAATGATGCTGTTCAAATCCACTGTTGGGTCACTGTGTCCATGAAGTTCTTGTTCTTTTTCTCTGACCCTCCCGTCACCACCGTGGGATGCAGTTTTCCAAGAACAGTTCTCTCCCGATGGCATGTCCGGAGTTTGGGAGACCAAATCTTTGATTGTAAGGAGCAATTTGGCAGTACTTCCAAGACAGACTCATCTGTCCTAGCAGTCCATGGGACCTTGGCGACTCATCTCCAACACCGCGGTCCAAAGGCATCCATGATCCGTTACTCCATGATCTGCTGTCCCTCTTGTCCACCGTACACTTGGGGCAGGTGTGCTCACTCTTCAAGCTGATATTTTTGTTATTTCACACTTGACATAGGGTTTTTGCAGTACATGTTCCCCAAACAGCATGCTGCTTGGGTTTCTTGAGGGCTACCTCCGTGAGTGTTGATGGTGGATTGAAGTAAAAATAAAATCAAAGTACATCATTGACAATTTTAATTTTCCCCACCTATCAAGATGGTGCTTACTAATCAATATGTGAAGATTTTGTTTTCTTTATTGAAGTGTAATCCCTACTGCAAACTGCCAAAGTCTCTGTGCTGACATCAAGCAAGGTTGAGTTAGCTACACATGAAAGGTTATTGTAAGTCTCCTTCCAAACGTAATGCCCCATGCTTCTTCATATAGTCCAGCTTCTTGGATTATTTCCTCAGCAAACCACCTCTTCTTGGCCAGTTTCTCGTATTGTTGTCCTGGCTAGTGTGTTACGCCGATGCTGGAAACTAGGCCACTCATATTTTTTTAAAAGCATGGCCACTCCATGGTGGACAGGTTTCAGTGGATCTGAAAGACCGAGACAGGTGTGGAGGAAGGATCTGGTGGCGTTCTTCTCAACATATTGACTCATGAAAGCCTAACCTAGTGAGCTACTGTGAATATATAGACTCAGTGGATTTTAATTCCAGCATTAAAGAAATGCTACAATAGTTGAGGATTGCAGAGTTCTAAAGCTCTCATTGGCCTTTTTAGCTGCTAGTGATATTTTACATGATGTATTTTATGGAACTGTTCCAACATATATTCCAACTGGATTCTAACAGGATCCAGGTGCGTGTTAAAAAAAAAAAGAGGGAAAACAAGGATCTGAAAAGCTATTTTAGCACTGTATTGTTGATTTTTAAAATCTAGTGGGAAAAAAACACTATTTGCTTCTCAGTTGATAAATGTTTAATGTTGCTGGCCAATTATTCTACCACAAAAGGGAAGCCAAGCATTTCCTCTGGGAGATGTTGTATTTATGAGGCAACAACATAAAAGAATCACATGTTTATAAAGCAATTGTGTGTGCATATGAAGTTTGAGAGAGAGAGAGAAAGGAATATTGAGGGCATATCAAAGAAATAAGATGTGAAAATTCAAAACCTGTTAAAAGAAAGCAAAGGATTCACAATTGCCCTACCTAATGACAGCATTGTTAAATATTTTAGTGAGTTTCCTTCCTGTCTGTTTGTGTCTAACATTTTGTAAGTCAAAATTAGGTTTACTCTACATCTATTTTTCACTTTGAAAGGTATCTTTGGATAATGTATCTAATTATCTCTCAATGCCTTGTAATCATCAACATCATCATCATATTTCATTTTAAAGATTTTTTTTTGTGCCAAGCCGTGGGAAAAGTACAATGCATGTCTTACTCCATGTAATCCTTTGTTAGGATTTTGGTTACCAATATCTATTTTCTTAAAACAAATGGGAAGGAAAGCTAAAGTAGTCAATCCAAAACAAGTAAGTGATGGGACTGTGAACTGCGTTGTTTGTGACTTTAATGACAATTTTATTAAAGATTACGATATATTTTCCCTACATGAGAGATGCAAATGATACAAATAAAATATCCAAAATATTTTTAAAAAATTGTTCAAGGGACCAAAGTGAGTTCCTTCTGAAAAATGACATTTGTAGGAATTGCATCTTCCTTCAAAAAGCAAATAACACGCTATTTATCAAAAAATCTTCAGGCTTCTTCTTTTTCTCTCGCTTCAGGCATTTTCTTTTTCTCTCTGAATTTTACATGGGTTACATGTTGGTCTCTGTGCGGGGAGAGATTGTTAGCCTATCTTAAAAATTATGCAAGGTTATTCAGAGTATGTTCTAGTTGCTGCTTTTTCAAAATAATGTTATTAAAATCAGTGTGAAAAAGAAAACAAAAAAATCAATATAGTTACTTTTTACCTTGGAATGTACCAGCTACCGCCGCATTGTGTTATTTTTCATTGCATATGGGTTCTGATTTCTGACTAAATTCTAAGTTTATAAACATGATATGGCTAGTTTAAAAATCCAGGTTGTTATGCACAATTAGAGGATGATGATGTCATTACAAAATAGCCAAACCACTCTTAAATCCCCTCGAAGTGGATATATGACCCTAACCGTCACAGTCAATCTTGCTCTTGCCTTACCCCTTAGCATCTGTTACTGCCAGACCTATATACTTTGTTAATGTACAAAACAGTTTTGGTTGTAGATTTTTCACTATTATCACACATTTGAAATGTGAAATAGTTGATAAGTGAGGAGTAAGTTTATTTCATATCATTCCTTGTGTCTATAAATAGCATATCATAATTTTAAAATATTTCCTTTGACTATAAGCTGAAGTGGTAATATGTATTGTATTAATATTTAAATGCTACAATTAGATGCTATGAAATGCTCTTGTCAAATAATGAGAATAAATAGCTTTTATAGGTAATATTGCCTCAATGGCAGAGACAATACATGTCATCACAAAACAAATTCATTTTCCTCCTGGGCCCCAGGGGAGGACAGCACGCTTTTGTTGTTCAGTGGGATCATGTGACTTAGTTCTGGCTGATAGAGCATGGACAGAGAGATACATGCCTTTCACTCTAGTCCCTACCCTGTACAAGGAACTTCTCATGTGGTATCACCTCGCTTTCATTCTTCATCATTCTACTGGAAAAAGAATTAGTAAAAATACTAGTATTTAATTACTTTTCCCTTCTTTTTTTTTTAACTTTACTTTTTTTTTACTTTTTTCCCTTTATTTTTATTAATTAAGTAAAAATACTAATTAAAATTATGATATTTATTTTAATTAACAGTCAGCTGCCATGGAGTCAATTCCAACTCTTGGTGATCTTAAGTGTTCTAGAGGAGAACTTCGTTCCATTAGGTTTTATGTCAACTTGGCTGACCCAGGATTCTTAGTAGTTTGACAGGTGAAGTCCACCCTCAATGTCATTTCATATAAAGTAATCAGTTCCATGATGACATCTCTTGTTAGCAGTCAACCAGTTGTGGAAGGATTAGTGTGGGCTCTTATTGGGTCATAGACCTGATGATGTTTCCTCGGGTTGTGATCTCTTTTATATATATGTAAACAATGTAGACAGCTTCTTTGCTTTTGCTGGTCTAGATCCTGCAACTACCTTGTCAATGTGCCCCTCACCCCCAACCACCCCCTCTTCTTGCTTCTTTGAACTTGATCCAGCAGACTGTCTTATTGCCTGTTGACTTTCAAAGCCATCAGAGCCTGCCATCTGGCTTTCCCTCGGACTTATTGACCTTGGATTCATTCACTTCTGCATCCACCAACTGTGATCATCCTACTTCATCTTACTTTTTGTTTTGTCAGCCCTGGCTTCTTTCCTTCCTTCCGTCATTCCTTCCTGTATATTCTTATAATGTACTTAAAGCTTTCATGAATATTCACCAGTTGTTTTCTATAAAATCTTGATAAATTACAGTATATTGGCATGCCTCTTGTACGACATGCCCCTTGTCAATGTTGACAGTAATGCCTCAAGTTAGGTCTGACAAGTCCAGGATCATCAGGTCAGACAGCTGGCTGCTGGCTGTGGAGGGGTACTGACAACTCTCAGGATTAGTGGGCTGTGTCAAGTTCAAAGATTTGAGGGTCAGATAATGATGATGCTGATTTAGGATGCAAAAAGTATTTCTAGGATGGTCAGATATGTTGACATCAGGCCAAAACGTTGAGGACATTCCCTTACAGTGGTTTGGCTGCTGGTAGCAAAACTCACCATGGAAATAATTCTAGTTTGTTAAATCTCATCATGGAGGTGGCTATATAATAATGTCCAAACTACTGAGAAACATGGGCCAGGCCAAGTTGATCCACAGCCTTAACCTTCACAAATGCTATAGGTGAAATTCCTGTGAAATAAATATATATGAGGAGAAGAGCAGACAAAAGGAAAAGACAGCAAAATTAAGTACTAAAAGAAGAAGAGGATTTGGGAAAACAGTCTGAGGAAAGGAGCAGCAGTAAGGTAGGCAGTTATTGTTGCCACAATCAAAGATTACCAAAACACCCCTACAATGAACCAACTTGGATTTATTACATGTGTTAGCAAGATAGTATCCATGCCATGGGGAACTTGGGTTTGTACTGGGGAATTTTAGGGAAGCAGGGATGGATGTGATTTCCTGTGGTGTAAGGGGATAATTGCATAGTTTGGTATCTTGATGTGTCTTTAGAAGAGAAGATGAGTGAGACGAAATTGGCCAACAAGAATCAAACAAACATTTTAGCCAAAAAGCGGTATTTGTTTGGAATATTGTGTTTGGGTTGATTTCCATGTTTAGGACTATGTTCAAACAAGACTATGATGACATCTTACTTTGTGTTGATTCTTACTAGCCATAGAGAGACTTTGACTAATTCTGATGTTTGGTGCAATTGCTGATATTTAGGAAGAAAAATCATAACTTAGCTCTTAGTACCAGGTCAGCACCTAGAAACACCCAGGTCCAGTTTTCAACATACCAGGCTCGTTATTGCATGGCAGAGGCTGCCTTTCTATGAGAGTGTGGTGCCATCAAACTTGGAGTTCAAAATGATTCAACGAAACAAAATTTAACAAATTTTTAAAGTGCTCCGAAGAGATCTAGTTAGAAGAAGTTTCTATTGGACTTAAAAACAGTGACTTTTTTGGACACCTTAAAAAGAATGTGAAAGCTAATTGCATTAAAATGTAAATAAAAGGGTTAAGGTTAGGGTAATAAATAAATAAATAAAATGTAAATAAAATCTGAATTTTACTTTCAGTATTTTAAAAAACATACTAGATGGTTGGCTTTGAAAATGTTAATTAACTTTTTGAATCTTATTTTGTTGTCGTTCTTGAAATGAGGAGACAAACTTGATAATTCCCAAGTTCCCAGGAGAAGACAGCATGTCTGGATTGTCTAGGGAAACAAAACTAGTGACATTCATATATGTACAAGTAAGGACTCATATTAAGAAGTAATTTTATATCAAGAAGGCCTCTCAACCCAGTCTAAAACAAAGCCATAGGTCTAAGCCAGAGCCATCTTTCAGACTCACATAGCTGCAGGTCAGCTATTTAGAAAAGTGAAGCAGGAAGCAGGGAGATCACAGACTGGAGAGTGCGGATATAGGTATTACAGGTCTAATGGGCTGAAATGGATTGGCTATTTTGAACATGAACATTATATGGCTTACTATACTGGAAATGGCACAATCAACAGAAGTATTGTTGCATTCATTGTCAAAAAGACATTTTAGGAGCTATCTTACAATAAATACAATGGTGTCTGAAACAAGATAATGTGTATCTGCATATGATGTAATCCAATCAGTTCAACTATTATTCAAAGTTTTGCACCAACCACTAACACTAGTGATACAGAAATTCAAGAATTCTGTCAATGCCTTCTTTCAAGAATAAATCAAACATGCAATCAAGATGCATTGATAATTATTGGCATTTGGTAATAAAGAAGAAGGAATAATACTTGAAAATATCGTCTTTGTGATAGAAATGAAGCTGGAGATCACATGGCAGAATTTTGCATGACTAACAACTTGTTCACAGCAAACACCATTTTTCAACAACACAAGTATCAATGATACACATGGATTTCTTCAGATGGATTACACAGAAATCAAATTGACTACATCTGTAGGAAGAGAAGATGAAGTTCAATATCAGCAAATACAATCAAAATAATAGTAAGCTCCTTAGAAGCAAGAATGATGGGTAGTTGCATAATTTCAAGTCAACTTGATAAGTTGACTTGACAAGTAAACGTAGGGGTGGAGTCTAGCCTGTCAATCGAGTCACAGTCTGATGATGCCTCCTTGTGGTCATGGTCTTCTCATGAGGACTCTGGGAACTTTTGTTCTCTCTGATTCTTCTTCCTGTTGAGGAGCCAAACTCAGAAAGTTGGAGACTCCATCAGTCCTGCAATGTTTCCACAGCCATTGGAGCCACAAGACTTTGCACCCACTGGTCTGTGATCTTGCTATATTTTGCATTGTTGCATGGACTGAGTCTGAACAAGGATTTATGGACTAGTATTGGACTTATGGGATAATATTGGACATATGGACTTGATCTGGACTGGACTGGGATGTTTTCTTAATATACAATTACTTTTTTATATATAAAGTCCTTTCTTTTTAAAAAAAAATCATTTTACTGGGCGTTCACACAACTCTTACCACAATCCATACATCCATCCATTGGGTCAAGCACATTTGTATATTTGCTGCCATCATCATTCTCAAAACATTTGCTTTCTACTTAAGTCCTTGGTATCAGCTCCTCATTTTTTTCTTCTCTCCCTCCCTCCCTCCCTTCCTCCTTTCCTTATGAACCCTTGATAATTTATAAATTATTATTTTTTCATGTCTTATACTGTTTGATGTCTCCCCTCACCCACCTTTCTGCTGTTTGTCTCCCAGGGAGGGGGTTATATGTAGATCCTTGTAATTAGTTCCCTTTTGCTACCCCATCTTCTCTCCACCCTCCAAGTATCGCCACTCTCACCACTGGTCCTGAGGGGTTCATCTGTCCTGGATTCCCTGTGTTTCCAGTTCCTGTATCAATGTACAGCCTCTGGTCTAGCCAGATTTGTAGGGTAGAATTGGGATCATGATAGTGGGGGAGAGGAAACATTAAAGAACTAGAGGAGAGTTGTATGTTTCATTAGCACCATACTACACCCTGACTGGTTCATCTCCTCCTGTCACCCTTCTATAAGGGGATGTCCAGTTGCCTACAGACAGGCCTTGGGTCCCCACTCTGCACCTCCCTTCATTCACAATGATATGTTTTTTTGCTCTTTGATGCTTCATACTTGATCCCATCGATCACACAATATCAAGCTCTTTGATACTTGATCCCATCAATCACACAGGGCAGTGTGCTTCTTTCATGTGGGTTTTGTTGCTTCTCAGCTGGTTGGCCACTTGTTTATCTTCAAGCTTTTAAGAACCCAGACACTATACCTTTTGATCACCAAGCACCAGCAGTTTTCTTCACCACTTTTGCTTATGCACACATTTGTCATCAGCGATCATATCAGAAAGATGGGCACCAGTTTAATAGAACAAAGTGTACTTGCATCAAGGGAGCACTTGAGTGGAGACCCGATGTCCAGCTGCTACCTTAAAACTAACCCTATAAATATATGTACATAGATCTATTTCCCCATCATCATATATAAATATATTTGCCTCCTAGTTCTTTCCTCTATTTCCTTTTACATCTCACTTGTCCCACTATCAAGTTCAACCTTCATTTGGGTTTCAGTAATTCCTCTTGGTTACGTTTCCCTTGATCAAGCCCTAGCAGGCCTCTTACACCCTCCTTGCCACCGATTTTGGATCATTTTTTGTACCCTTGTCTTTGGGTTTGTTGATACCATGTCCTTTCCTCCACCTCTCCCCCTCCCATGCCCTCCAGGAACCATTGGTCCTGTTGTTTTCTCCTCCAGGTTATTTTATCCTGTCTATATTATCTAGATAGAGCTCCAGAGATAATATGTAAAAAAACAAGATAGAGAAAAACAAAGCAACAGAAGAATACAAAACAACAATAACAACAACAAAAAAAACTAATGTAAAAAAAAAAGCCTATAGATAGTTCAAGTTCTGTTTGTTGACCATTAGGAATATTTTCTGGTCCAGTCTGATGGGGTGCTATGCCCTGGCCCCAAAGTCTATTTTTGTTAGTCCCTTGGGACTTCATTGCTCTGCTCCCCTTGCTGTTCTGTTGCACACCCTTAGTGTTGTTCCTCAGAGTGGTGAGGTCAGATTGGGTGCAATTCCTGCACTGTCTCCAGTGTTGTCCCTTGTAGGGCTATGGATCAGTGAGGGATGTTGTATCTCATAGAGGGGCCGGCCATATAGTCCTCTCTGTGCATTGACTGCTCTGAGCAGGGATATTGTTCTCAAGGCTTGGTGGGCCAAGATTGCTCCACTCTCTCTGTCTCCTTCATTTTCTCCTGTGTGCTCTGATCAGACATGTCCCTCTCTCTCTGAATAAAGCTCTTTCTTACCCATATCTAAGTGTCTCTAGATTAGTTTCTCTAGTCTACCCAGCGTGACACAGATGGTCAGACTTTGCCTCAAGTATTTCAGACATGTTATCTGAAGAGATCGGTATGGGTTCAAACAAATGTCTTGATTTAGAAAAGTCTTTATTTGGTTATAACCAGACTGCTAGAATCTAACGGCAATTCTTCAATTGCAGTCCCGAGTCGATATTTCAGCACATATTTTAATGCAGAAACTCAATTATCCTTTGTCTGAGACATGAGCAAGCATGGACAGAAGCAGAAAACAAAATGTTGCCATTCTTTAGGGTTAGGGGGCACTACAAGATACAACATGGATTATAACATTCTGGTAACTTCAAGAAGAGCAAGCATGCATTACAGGGTACGTTCCTTATAAAAAGATACCAAAATTGACTGTAATATCCTGGCAATCATAACAAGATTAACTACCCCATTCAGATTACAACACCAAAAGGAACAATATTTGAACAAATATATTGAAGAATAGTCTAAACTAACTGTTGTGTCCTGAACCTGGGAACATGGGAGTACATTCTAAAATTAATCATTAGTGGGGCTTTCTGAGATGGTAGGGGGAAGGAGGCAGGTCATTCAGTAGCTAACGAATGGAATTTCTTTTGCTAGTCTGCCTCAAGACCCGTCCCCAGGACAGAGAAGAACATCGTGCTTGCTAAAGTGGAGGGACAGCAGAAAAGAGGAAGATCTCCAAGAAGATACATTGAGACCGTGACTGCAGCAATGGCTTCCAGCCCGGGAACAATTGTAAGGAGGGCACAGAACCAGGTGGCATTTCATTCTGCTCTACACAGGGGCTCTATGAGTCAGATGCAAACAACAACTTTTTAAGTTGTATTTCCGCCCTAACCAACCCACCATCAAGTTGATGTCAATTCAAAGCAGCCCTCTCCCTGAGGGTTTCAGAACTGTCAACTCCTTATGAGAGTATAAAGTACCCAGTTGCTCCTGGGGAGAGGCTAGTGGTTTTGACCTACCTGTTGACCAGGCAGCTCACGACCCAACCTGTAATCACAACCTCACCAGGGTTCCTTTCTACTTCCAGATCCCATTTTTTATCAACTATGATTTTGTCTTTCTGTGTTTTAAGAATCATCAGGGTTCCTCTCTACTTCCAGATTCCACTTTTTATCAACTATGATTTTGTCTTTCTAGCTTTTAAGAATCACCTGGAAAATATCTAATTCACTACTGGAGATCATTCTCATAGGCACAATCCTTTGTCTTGCTGATCCTCATGCTCCTTGCCCTCTCAGCAGACACATTGCCAAAAGTCACATATTTGGGCTCCATACTGGCTAGCTATTAAAGCGCCACAGAATGTCTCAATGATTTATGCTGGTTGCCTTGGAATTCAAACAGAAAAGAGCATGTTGAACCAAAGACCCATACAAAAGATAAAAAAGGCTCTTTTGCTATAATTTCATTTTCATCCTACTGTCCAGATCATCAGTTTCCACTCAGTCATGAAATAGTGGAAAGGCTTAAACTCGATGTTCTAAGACCCTTCCAAGCTAACAGCAGTAAAATATTAAAGTCTATTGGTCGTATGGTTCCAGGAATTTCACTGAGATGTTATTGTCAAGTGATTTCCAGCACGGACCTATTAAAATGCATCCATCTCTCTCATCTGTCTGTGAAAACCATGCAATGGAAACAGTTCATTGGATCGATTCTGCCATCATATCAGATTCTTAGAAATCCTCATCACCCAGCTTTTAATTTATGACATTTGAAGCACTCAGAAACAGTAATGAAAGTTCACTATTGATTTAAAAAACTGTCAGTCCTTGATAGAGACATATCATGCACACATTGGAAAGAGTTTTAAAATCAAGCCATCTATTCAGTCTTTATGGCAGCCAGGTGGTGTAGTGCGTTGGACTATGAGTTGGTTGCTGACTATAAGTTCATCAGTTTGAAAGTATCCACAGGAGAAAGGAGCGGCAGTCTGACCCCATGAACACGTACAGCTTCAGAAATCCACAGGGGCTATTCTACTGTATTCTTTAAGGTCACTTTGAATCAGAATTGAGTTGATGCAATGAGAGATTCAGTCTTTGAAACTCTGGTAGCACCATGTTTAAGTGCTTTGGTGCTAATTGAGAAGTCAGCAGTGCACTCCCAGCAGCTGCTCTGTAGGAGAGCAATATGGCCGTCTGCAGCCATCATGATTACAGTCTTGGAAACTCCGTGAGAGAGTTCTGCTCAAGAGCCCTCAGAGCTGAGAAACCATTCCATTAGCAATCAGATACACAGATTACATTAAATAGCTCATCTACCTACACCGTTTTAATCTGTAACTTTTGTCTTGAAATTCACATTCCTCACCATCAATCACTCCAAATCTTGTTCCCTTCTTTGATCTTCAGAGCTGTCTCCACACGCCCTTTGGAGAGGAGAACCTTTTCATTTCTTTGGTGCCCATAATGGGTAGCATGGTTAACAAAGTGCTGTGGGAGCGACATCTGGCCTCCTCTGGCTATATAAAGGAGGACAACTCAACTCCACCCCAGCCCCAGTGGATCACCACCAGGCAGACATCAGGCATGCCTTCACCTTCCATTCTTTTCAATCTTATTCTGATATTAACCATACCTTTCATAGCATGTTACTTCTTTCCTGAGTAAGATAATTCATTGTAATGGCCACATAAAACTCACAGACACTGCTCATGAATAAAAAGGTTTATCAGGGAAGATAAAAGGATACAAAATGTTAAGGATACAGTTATTTTGTCAGCAGCGCCTCTTCTCACCCATGGTAGCAGGAATATCTCTCTGGTCCTTGGCCTCCCAGCCAAGTGGTCCCTGCTGCTCCCTTGGACTCGGAAGACTGTCTGCTGTTCTGCCTAGGGTTTTGGTGAGGCTCTCTGCTCATGGTCTCAGTCCTGTAACCTCTGGTGCTTCTTCTGCTTTCGTTACTTCAGGCAACGATCTGGTATACACTTTGCTGGTGGCTGTTCTTTCTTGATGGTTGCAGAATATCTCTATTTCTGAGATGGCTTATTCTTTTAATTAAATCATTTTATTGGGGGCTCATACAACCCATCGCAATTCATACATCCATCCATCCATTGTGTTAAACACATTTGTACATTTTTTGCCATCATCATTTTCAAAACATTTTCTTTTTACTTGAGCCCTTGGTATCAGCTCCTCAATTTTTCTCCAGTTGCCCTCCCTCCTCTATCCTCTCTCCCTCCCAAGCCTTGATAATTTATAAATTATTATTTTTTCATGTCTTAACACTGTTTGATGTCTCCCTTTACTCCCTTGTCAGTTGTCCATTCCCCAGGGAAGGGATTATAGATAGGTCATTGTGACAGGGCCCCCCTTCCGCCCCCACCTTCCCCTCAACCTCCCGATATGGCTACTCTCAATATTGTTCTTCAGGGGTTCATCTGTCCTGAATTCCCTGTGTTCCCAGCTCTTATCTGTACCAGTGTTACAACCTCTGGTCTAGCCAGGTTTGTAAGGTTGTATTGGGATCACGATAATGTTGGCATGATAATGGTGGGAAGGAAGCATTTAAGAACTAGAGGAAAGCTGTATATTTCATTGGTGCTATACTGCACCATGGCTGGCTTGTCTCTTCCTCATGACCCTTCTGTAAGAGGATGTCCGGTTGTCTAGAGATGGGTTTTGTGTGTCCACTCTGCACTAAATCAGGGCATCTTCTAAAGATAAGAATCTTATGGGGGTTCTTGGGCACCAAAAGTGGAATTCCATGGTGAGAGCGGAAGTGGAGAAAGGGTTTGTATGTTGTGGTAGTTAGATAATTTTATGTCAACTTGAAGATGTATAAAAGTGTAGGGGTAAAGTTGAACCTGTCACTCTGATCATAGCTTGATGTTGTCTCTTTGGGGATGTGGACAACTTAAATGAAGGACTCTGGGCCCCCACCCTTATCCCTCACCCCTCTGTCACTGACCCTAAGAGCTGCAGGAGTCCTGCCATGTTTCCACTGACCTTGCATCCACAGGACCCTGTATCCACCGAACTTTGATCTGCATTCTGCATCATTGCATGTGGTTGCATGACTCCGAAGAGGGACTTATAGTTTGGTATCAGACTTATGAACTTGTGATAGAGTGGGCTGGGATGCTTTCTTGATATGTAATTACTTCTTGATATAAAGCTCTTTCTTATACATATGAGTGTCACTGGATTTGTTTCTTTAGTCAACCTAACACAGCCTACCTAATACGTATGTCTTTCAGTACCAAGATGTCAGAGCCCTTTGTCAGAGAACAATGAAGTTCAGCAGTGCCCTGGGGGCTTTATAAATGCCACCAACTTCCATCGAGATGATTCTGCTGTCTATAAGTCTTCTGATGGCTTAAAGGCTATAAGTCTTTACCTGTAGGAAGGTTAGTGTCTTTGAACAGCTGACCTTGTGGTTTATCACAACACTAGAGGGGTTCCTTTTTATAACTGCCTACAACCCAAATCAAATACACTACCATTGAGTTGACCCTGACTCAGAAGGTTTTTAGGATTCTAAACCATGGACACATTTATCACACACACACACACACAATTCAAGCATCAAGCTATTGTTTCTCAACATATCTAGTCTTCATCTAGTCTATACACTTCAGATTGCCGTGTTTCCAACTCACTAACTCTTCCCAGGGGAGTCCTGGGGGCAGAGTGGGTCATGAGTTGAGCTGATAACCACAGGTCTGCTGTTTGAAACCAAGAGCTGTACTGGAGGGAAAAGATGAAACTTTCTACTTCATAAAGAGTTACGCTTTCAGAAACCCACTGTGGCCGTTCTATCCTGTCCTACAGGGTTTCTTTATGTTGGAACTGACTTGATAGCAATGGGTTTGGATTTTTTGGAACACTTTCCTGAATGATCCTGTGCTATTAGATTTATACCAGGTCCAAAGACAATTTTGACATTCTCAAAGGACACAAATGGTGCTCCTTTTGATGTTCTTGGACTTTGTGGAAGAAAAAGAAATTGGAAGGGTCAAGATGGGGGCTGTAGGCTGCACGTGGTAAGGTTTCCCAATGAAATTCTCACAGGACAGCTTTTGCCTCTCTCAAAGAAAATACAGGTGCTTTGTTGTAATGGGAAAAGTTTCTTTGTGCAATTTTGTCTCCATTGTGAGCAAAAGGCCATTTTCTGAAAAATATCTCTCTAATAAGTCCACATAGTTATCTTGTGTCCTTCAAGACTAACCTCGTGGAACCCACTTGCATGCAGTCACTCTAACTTTCTGAACTGACAGCTCTTGTTGAATCAAGTAGACACTCAGGAGCTACTGTTTTGATTGAAGCTTTTTTAAAAAAAAACTCTAGAAAGACTAAAATAAGTTCTTTACAAGAAAGAGCTTGTCTTTAGGCACCCACTGACCACAGAAACATGTTTAGTCGAATTCCATTTGGGATAAAGCTGTATGTGCACAAAGAGGAAACCTAGTAGCAACACTTACTAATTTAGCTTTGTACATTCAGCTGGGTCATCGCCTTCTTGTTGTTTTGATATGATTTTTTTCATGAGGGCATGACATAGTATTCTTGGGTGATTCCGCTGGCCAAGATTTCTATTAAGTTAATAGAAGAGATTAAATCAAGGCAATTGAAGAGATGTGTAATCCCTGTAATCCAATTATGCTTTTATAAATCTAATTGTGGTGGCCGGCCTAGGGTCTGAGTCATCTTCTGTCTGTGGAGTGCACCTCCCACATCAGAAGGAAGAGGAAGTAGCAGCCGTGGTTTGGGCTCTGGCTCCAGGAAAACAGACCCGGGGAAAGTAGGTTAGCTTCCTACAGCTGCGCCTCTTCAGTGACAACTGAAGAGACTACGCAGGAAATTTGGGGGCGTCTTTCCTTCCCCTTCCCTGTGCTCTGTAAATAGATAGGCAGATATGCAGAGTCCGCAGCTGAAAAAGAGACATCATACACATGGCCTGCCTCTCCCGGGTAAATTGGAGCATCTCAGAAAGGGTGAACGTGCATTCGAGGAGGCCGGGGTTAGGTTGAAGAGGGAAGGGCCGCTCAGAACGGGCCGGCAGGAGAACCTTTCTCCTGGAAGTGCTCTTGCCCACAAATTCTGCTTGATGTCGTCATCTTTGATTAAATATAAATTAGGTTGCAGTGCATGTCTCCAGCATAGAGATTAGTTTGCTCAAGAACGTGTCAGCAAGAACGTGTCAGATGCAGAGAGTCCTAGAAATGCCCCCTCGGGGGCACTATTCTGCTGTGGTTTGGTATCCCTGAGTTAGTCCAACCCATAGCAACGCTGTGCAGAGCAGAATGACCTTGCTCTGTCCTGCTTCGTCCTCAGCTTTCTTCTTGGGCTCGAGACCATTGTCGCAGCCACTGTGTTACCCCGTCTTATCAAAGGCCTTGCACTTCTTCCCTGGCCCTCTATTTTACCAAGTATGATAGCCTTTTTTCAGGGAATGGTCTCATCTGATAGCATGTCTGAAATATGTGAGACAGATGCTAGGGAGAGAAGTTATTGCAGAGGAATAAAACTAGGTGGAAAGACTGAAGCTTCCCATCTGATACAGGAACATTTCGCTTCTGAGGGCTATGATTTTTTATTCCCTTTGTTTTTGCTGTTTTCAATATTACTTTAGCAAAATTGAAAGAACCAGTTTAAAATGATTTTAGAAGTCAGTTGCATCACTAAAAAAGAGTTTACATAGATAGACATATAGACACTATGACATATTATTCAGACATTGGAAAAGTTTAGGTAAGGTAGAGCTTATCTGTTCTCAGGAGAAAGACTATCCGAAAAAGAAAATGGAAAAGCAAAACAGCTTTAGTCCATGGTGGATGTGGCACTGTGTTATATTTGAGGAAATATGTACATGTGGAAAGTGAACTTTCTTGCAGATTTTCTAGAACAGACTTGACTGTGCCTTTTGTTCAGGTGTTATTCTTATGCATGTTCCCTTTGACGTTTGCATGGGTCCGCCTTTGGATGATAAATTCTATTGTGACCCTCCACACAGGTGCTGAGGTTCCCCTGCAGGCAGCAGTCATCTGTGAGCTCCTATGCCAGCCTTAGGGAAGGAGGCAGAAAGTAAGGGCTGTCCTTATTTCTTTGTCCTTATTGACCAATTTTCTGTCCAAATTGAATTTTACAGTGGACTGCATGACTTATTTTTAGCTTTGAATTATAATTATTTTTCTGCAGCAAGGCTTACAAATCATTCAGACATATATTCTTGTAAAATGTTTAAATGATACATATAAAGCAAAGTCCTCTTGGAATAATCTCTCTCATTACAGAGATAACCTCTCTAATCATCAAAGATAAATATTGTATTAGGGTTTTTAAAATAACAAGATCAATGATTTTTATACTTTGCTTTGTATCTTAGAGAACTTTGCATGTCTGTTTATGTAGCCTCTTTCTTCTTTTTTTAAAAATCATTTTATTGGTGGCTCATACATCGCTTTTCACAATACATAAATAAACATACTAAATCATTTGATTGAGGGATCTTGTAGCTCTGATAACAATCCATGCATCAATTGTATCAAGCACATTTTACATATGTTGCCATTATCACTTTCAGAACAGTTTCTTTCTACATGAGCCCTTGGTATCAGCTTCTTTTTTTACCCTCTCTCCTTCACCCTTTCACCTTTATGAATCTTTGATAAATTAGTATTGCTCTCATATTGTACACTGTGGCAGTCATGTGCTTATGTTAATTTCATGATTGAAATGTAGGGGTGGAGTCTAGCCTGTTAATCTGGAGATAGCCATTGAGTAGCCAATGAGGCCTCCGTGTGGGCATGGCTTTCTCTTGAGACTTCTGGGAAATCTCGCGATATTTCCCTCGTGAAGATGAGAAGCTATCTTCCCAAGTTGTGGGGAGTTAGTCTCAGAGACGATGAATCATGGACAAGACAAGATGGCAGCATCTGAGAAGCTGGAGGAGCTGGCAGAGAGACCACACAGCTTTGCCCTGATGGAGCCAGACCTCTGAAGCTGGGGGCGGCCACATGGAGACCTCTACCAGTGATGAGTTGCTTCTGCTGTTGATGGATCCTGAGCCCCAGAAGCGAGGAGCCATTTGGAGACCCCTGCCAGTGCCAGGATTCTGCACCCACTGACCTGTGACTTCATGAGTTGGAAGGAGACTTTATAGACTGATTTTAGGCATATGGGTTAATATCGGACTTATGACTTTGAACTGGACTGGGCTCAATGTCCTGTTCCTTTTGTATATAAAACTTTTCCTTATATCTATATGCTTGTCTATGAAATTTGTTCCTCTAGCCTACTCGGACTAACACATACACCATCCGCTGTCTCCCTTCAGTCATGTTTCTGTTGTTTGTCCCCCTTGAGATGGGGGATAGGGCGTTATACATGGATCCTTGCAATTGGTTTCCCCTGTCTCCTCTCTTGCCCCCACCTCCCCCCTATCATCCTGGTATCACTACTTTCTTTACCAGGAGGTTTATCTGACCTGCATTCCACGTGTCATGAGCTCTTCTCTATACCAGTGTACATGCTCAGTTCTAGCTGGATTTGTACAATAGAACTAGGGTCATGATAGTGGGGGATGAAGGAAAGGAAACATCAATGAACTAGAGGAATGTTGTGTGTTTCATTGGGATTATACTGCACCCTTTCTTATGACCCTTCTGTCAACCAATGTCCAAGTGTCTACAAATGGGCTTAAATCTCCACTCCAACCCCATTCGTTCCCATCAGTATGATTGTTTTGAGTCTTTTGATGCCTGATACCTGCTCCAGTGGACATTTTGTGATCACACATGCTGGTGTGTTTCTTCCATGTGGACTATGTTGCTGCACTTCTAGATTGTTACTTATTTAACTTTAAGCCTTAAAAAAACCCAGACATTATATCTTTTAATAGCTGGGCCACATCAGCTTTCTTCACCACATTTGCTTGTGTACCCATTTGGTCTTTAGGGTCCTGTCTGGAAGGGGAGCATCACAGAATGCCTGGTTATTAGAGCAAAGTATTCTTGCATTTGGGGATTACTTGAGTAGAGTCCCAATGTCTGTGTGCTACCTTAAAACTTAGCATATGCACATAGGTCTATATCCTATATTACATATGTACACACCTATATTTACACTTCGATAAGTGTCTTTTGCCTCCTAGTTCTTTTTTCCTACTTTGTTTTACTTTCCTCCTGTCCCACTATCATATTCAACCTTCATTCAGCTTCAGTAATTCCTCTCAGCTACATTGCCCTTGACGGAACACCTCACCATGAACTTTGAAATCTCTTGTTGTTCCTTTATCCCTGAGTTTGCTAGCCGCCTCTTCCTTTCCCCCACCTTTCCTCCCCTCATCACCCTGGAACCATCCATCCCATTGTTTTTCTTTGGGATTGTTTATTTTGCTTGTATTACATACATGGACAAAAAAAAGGACCAGGTTGGTCTACTGATCCATATGTATGCTTTCCATTCATGTCTGATGAGGTACCAAGCCCTGCTCTCTGAGTCTGAACTTTATGTTCAGGATTCCTTAGGGGAGTTTTTTGCTTTGCTTCCCTAGCTGTTCTGTTGCATTCCCTCTGTGTTTTGCCTTGGTGTGGGGAAGGCCATACTGGGCACAATTCCCACACTATGTCCACTGATTTTGTGGATGCTCAGCACTCCCTTACATGTGTGTACCAGAGTTTTTAAATTCATTCATCCATTGTTGAAAATTCCAGTTGCTTCTATCTCCACTGTGTTGTGATGAACATTGGAGTGCAGATTTCTGTTTCTTACCTCTGTGGATATGTGCCTAGTTGACAGTGGGGCCGTATGATAGCTTGATATCCATTTGTTTCAGGTGTTACCAAATATATTTCTATAACAGCTAAACATTCTTTTTTAAAATATAGGTTGTATTGGGGGCCCTTACAGCTCTTATAACATTCAATACATTGTTCGTATTAAGCATAGTTGTACACGTCACCACATTGATATACAAACATTTTCTACTTGAATCCCCCCAACATAAGCTCCTCTTTCCTCTAGTTCTTTGCTTTTTTAAATTCCAACTTCCCATATTTCCCTTTCCCCCTTTCCCTCCCCCATGAACTCACAATAATTTACAAATTGTTATTACCCCTTCATATCGTACAATGTCCAATGTGTCACTTCACTCACCTCCCCCACCGTTGTCCACACCCCCAAGAGAAGGTCACATGTAGATTCCAGAAATTAGTTCCCACTTTCTACTCCATCATCCCTCCACTCTCCCAGTGTCACAACTCCCCACTAGTCTCAAGGGATTATCTATCCTAAATTCCCACGTTTCTGACTCCAAAGTACATTCCCTGGTCCAGCCAAATCTGTCTGGCAGAATTGGGATAATGATAGTCAGTGGGATGAAGCCTCTGAGAACCAGAGGAAAGTTGCACATTTCATTGCTACTACACTGCACCTAGACTGGTTCATCTCCTCGCTTCACTTATTCATGGGCTTTGGGTCCCCAATATGAACTCCCCCTCATTTCTAATGATATAATTTTTAGGTCTTTGATGCTTGATACCAGCTCCCTTTGACACCTTGTGGTCACACAGGCTGTTGTGCTTCTTCCATGTGGGTTTGCGTCTTAGCTAGATGGCCACTTATTTACCTTCAAACCTTTAAGACCCAGACACAATCTTTTGATAGGCAGGTACCATCAGCTTTCTTCACCACATTTGCTTATGCACATATTTGTTGTCAGCAATCATATCAGGAAAGTGAACATATAATGTTATGATTATTAGTTTTTGAAACCTGATAATTGATCCCTTTGGCATCTCTTGGTTCCATAAGCTGGTGTGCTTCTTACATGTGAGCTTTGTTGCTTCTGAGCTGGATGGCCACTTGTTTACTTTCAATCCTTCAAGACCCCAGACGCTACATGTTTTGATAGCCAGGCACCATCAGCTTTCTTCACCATATTTGCTTATGCACACATTTGTTTTCTGTGATCATATCAGGGAGGTGTGCATCATGGAATGCCAATTTAATAGAACAAAATGTTCTTGCACTGAGGAAGTATCTGATGGAGGTCCAATTCCCATCTGCTGTCCTAATTCTAAGCCTATAAGTATATGCATATTGCTCTATTTCCCCATAGTCTTATGAATATTTGTACCTATGTATATGCCTGTATTTAACCTCTATAAATGCCCCTTACTCCCCAGTTCTTTTCTCTATTTCCCTATACGTCCTCCCATAACAGCTATACATTCTTACAGATCCACCAGTGGTGGATAACAGTTCCTATCTCACCACACCCCTTCTGACACTTGTTGCTTTCTGATTTATTGAATTGGGCTATCTTTAAGGGTTTTAGGTGGTATCTCAGTTATTTTAATTTGCATTTTCTTATGGCTAATGATTCTAAACATTTTCTCACATATTTATTAGCCATTAGGATTTCTGCCCTTGTCAAACTCCTCTTTAGGTTCTTTGCCCATGTTTTGGATGAGCTATTTGCTTATTTCATATTGTAGGCTAGCAAAGAGTTGCAGATTTTAGTAATAAAGGCTTTGTCTGATGTGACATTGCTAAAAATGTTGTCCCAGTCTGTGGGCCTTTTTATTGCTATCTTCGCAAATTTTTTAGGTGTACATAGGTGTTTTATCTTCAATATATCTCAATTGTCAATTTGTCCCTCCTGGGGGTTTGTGTCCTTCCCTATTTCTGTTAGTCTATGTATTCCCTGTGCCAAAGTTCTAAGGTTTATCCTAATTCCCTTACTGATGACCCTAAGAGTTTGGGGTTTCACCTCAAGGTCTGTGATCCACCTCGAATCTATTCTTGTGCATGGAGTGAGGTAAGGGTCTTGCTTCATTTTGTTTGCAGATAGATATTCATGTCTCTCAGGATCACTTGTTGAAGAGAGCATCCACTTCCCATTTGATATTTTTGGACTCATATCAAAGATCTCATGGCCATTCAAATTATGCTGATGATTTACTGATGATTTCATTTCTGGTTTTTCAGTTTTTTTCCATTGGTCTGAATATATGTCATTCTATCAGCACCATGCTGCAGTGCCACTGTGACTGTAACATAGACACTAAAGTCATGTAAAGTAAGCCCTCCAAACTTTGTTCTTCTTCTTGATGAGTTCTCTGATAATTCTGGGCTTTCTCTCTCTCCATGTGAAGTTGATGTTCATTTTCTCCCAATTCTTTGAAGGGATATGGTGATATCTATATCAATAATGTTAAATGTATATGGTGCAGTGGTTAGTACTAACATGTTTAGTATATTGTCTTCTGATCCAGGAGCATGTAACATTCTTCTTTTTGTGGAGGTCACTATTGGTTTCTTTCTTTTTAATGAAAGCATAATTTATTTTCTAATTAAGACTTTTGAAGTTTACTTTTTACAAAGTAAGGGACAAAATTTGGTTCTCTTTATTATTATATAATGTCATACATATAAAAATATAGATCACTAGCACTTAAACATACAGTACATTCAGCATATCATAAACATCCACTGTTATTTTTGCACTTAGGATTTTATCAGGAGGTAAACAGTTTTAATTTGAATATGCAAATAAGTCTTTGGATCATGTTTATTTTTTAACAATTTTTTAAAAATTTTATTGGGGGCTCTTACAGCTACTACAACATTCAGTACATCATTTGTATCAAGAACATTTGCACACGTTTCCACATACATTTCCCTACATTTTCCACTTAAGCCCTTGATACAAGCTCCTCTTTAAAAAAACAAAAAAACACCTCCCCTTTTCCCTCCCCCCCTTTTTTTTAATGAATCATTTTATTAGGGGGCCCCTACAACTCCCATCACAATCCCTAACAACATCAGTTGTGTGAAGGCCACTTTTACACACCCATTGCCATCATCACTCTCAAAACATTCTCCCTCCATCCAGGCCCCCATTATCAGCTCCCTATATTACCCTTCCTCCCCCCTTCCCCTTGAACCCTTAGTAATTTAAAAATTATTTTTTCATCCTGTACACTGTACAATGTGTCCCAACACTCACTTCCCTGTTGTCCGGGCCCCAGAGAGGAGGCTACATGTAGATCCCTGAAGTTGGTTCTCCCTTTCTATTCCTCCATCCCTCCACCCTCCTGGTATTACCACTCCTATTACTAGTTTTGATGGATTATCTATCCTAAGTTTCCCATATTTCCAACTTCACTGTACATCTCCTGGTCTAGCTGGATTTATGTGGTAGAATTGGGGTCATGATAGTGGGTGGGAGGCAGCATGGGAACTAGAGGAAGGTTGCATATTTCATAGCTTCTACCCTGTATCTTAACTGACTCATCTCCTCCTTGTAACCCCTCTGCAAAAGGACAATTTTCTGTAATTTTTTTTTGTGCAAATATTTTGGGTTTTTTTTTTTTTTGGCTAAGTATAGTCCTAAGATTTCAATTTGTGCTTGGCTAATGAGAAGGGTACTATCATTTTTTATCTCTTCCTCCATGATCTCATCCCATGTATCTAGCAGTCCAAGAGACTTCTGTTTGTTTATCTTGTATCCTGTCACTCTGCCATATTCCTCTATTGCTTCCTGTCCTCCTCTTGTAGAGCTTTCATCTTTTTCCATACATAAAATCATATGATCTGGGAATGATGATAGTTTCACCTCTTCTTTTGCAACACAAATACCTTTGATGTTTTTCCTTTGCCTTATGTTGCTAGCTAGAATATCCTGCATGATGTTAAACAAAAGTGGGGGAAAGTGGTACTGACTAGTGAAACAAATCCAGAGAGAGTCATATGTGTGTAAGAGAGGGTTTAATACCCAAGAGTAATTAAATATTAAGAAAACATCCAGTCCAGATCAAGCCCATAAGTTTGATATTTGTCCATAAGTATAATACTAGTTTGGAAATTCCTATTTAGACTCAGGCCAGACATGAAATGATGCTGAATACAGGAAGATCAAAGAACAATTGGCAGAGCCTCGTGGATTCGGCGGTAGTGGAAGCATCTTAGTACTGGTAGAGGTCTCCATGTGGCTCCTCTAGCTCCAGTGTTCTGACTCCCATCAGTGTAGCTTCATGTGGCTTTTCAACAGAAATGTGTGGCAGAGGGGAAGTGTGTGTCCCACCTCTAGGGAGGAAGATAGGAGTTCCCAGAATCCTCAGAAGAAGGCATTGCCCACACAGAGGCACCATTGTCTAGACTTGATTTGCAGACTAGACTTCATCCCTTTGTCATTGACAGGAGATTATGTAACTACCACAGGGGAATCCTTGTCTGGTTTTCTTTTAAAGTGGGATTGTTTTCATCTTTTCTTTATTTATTACCACATTGACTGTTGGTTTTTAATATATAGCTTTATATATAAGTCCATCATATATTGAGGAATTTTCCTTCCATTGTTACCTTTTTGAGTATCTTAAACAGGAATGCGTGTTGGATGGATTTGAGGACTCATTGAAACATTGTATGTTCACTGTGCTCAGTTTCCACTAATCCCTCACCAGGTCCAGTGGGAGGTGATCTGCCACCCATTCCTCTGCCCAAGATCTAAGACTGACAGCATACAGTAGGTTTCCTCATACTCTGTCTAAAGGTGATCATTATTTCAAGCTCCCAGAGAACCTTTGTGATAATTTCATAATCTGATGCCAATTTGAATTCTAGTCTGTCATTGGGTAGATTCTAGCCTGTCAATTGGATCATAGCTTGATGACCTCATTTGGAGGCATTAAGGAGATAAATAGCTCACTGGAGGTGAAACAAATGCTCACTCCTTACAAGACATCCCTGTGGAGAAGACAAATGGAGAGAGGCTGATGGAGTCAGACCTCTGCAGTCAGAAAAACCATGTGGAGAACCCTGCCAGAGCTGAGATGCTTATAATGCCATTGGATCCACAAGACTTCCCACCCATTGGCCTGTTATCTTCCTGCATTTGGCATTATTGCATGTGTTTCATGAGTCTGAAGAGGACTTTATAGATTGGTATCAGACATAGAAGTTAATATTGGACTTATGGACTTGATCTGGACTGGCTTGGGATGTTTTCTCAATATTCAACAACTCAATTATAAAGCTCTTTCTTATGCTTATATAAGTGCCTATGGATTTATTTCTCTAGTCTACTCAAACTAACACAGCCTCCAAGAACTAGCCACAAGGGAGGGCTCCTCTCTGAAGCCCTCCCTGCTCCTGCATTTGAGGACTTTGCATATTCTCTCCCCAGCCAGGAACAGAGTGACTAGATCATCTATCTCTTTCCCCTCTCTGTTCAGATCCCTGCCTGCTATTGTATGTAAAAACAGATAGTTCGACAATAATTTGCTTCATTTGGATGTTCCTAGGATATTTACCCATGGTAGAGCATAGATCCCTGGAACACAGCCTGCAAAACAGTGCATGAGGGAGCCTGTGGAGAAGCATCCAGGGCAATTCAGACCCAGTGAGTCCCAGTCCACTCAACTAATCTGGTTTCCTTCCTTGTGGGACAACACAGCACAGCCCTGTTACCAGGGCATATTACAAACTCATTTTTTTTTTAAGATAAGGAAAAGAATCTCAAGGAATACTTTTGATCCAAGGCTGTATTTCTTTGTGTAACTTTGAATGTAATGCACCAGAAACAGGGTCTGTTAACATAGTTTTAACATAATAAAATAGGCAGAGAACAAATCTTTGGCCAACAGTTTATAAAGTTTTAAGATAACAAAAGACAATAGGAATTCAAAGACAAAGCCTAGGCCCAAATTGCTTCTACGAGTTTGGAGTATGACAAAGTGTCTTTGAAAGACTGTTAATAATGGCAAGAACAATTTTGCCTCTAGTGTGCAGTGCCAGGCCTTGTGGTGACCACAAGGCTTCCTCTGAACCATAAGCACATCACTGGACCCTCTCTCTGGACTGTTCTCTCTGGACTGCTCCACTCTCTGGACTGGTTCAATGGTATGTCAACCATTGCAGGCCTCAGTCACTTCTTGAAGTCTCCCTCTGACAAACCACCATGGTTCCTCGCCCATTGGCCTACACAGTGCCACCCTCACCACTGAAACCATTTGGCTAGCATTTCCTGAGAGGGTCGTCTAACCTGTACTCTAAACAACAGAATAGGCTAGGGTGAAAGGGAAACCTCAGCGAGACAAAGCTGTAGCTCAACACCCCAGGGCAGTTGACTATGGGCAGGCTGCATAAGCAAAGAGAGAGCTCAGAGCTCAGGGTTCTTTTCCTCCAGGGAAAATGGTGCTAACCTCCTCCAAAACCATATGCAGACAGAAAACTGCCTCAGCAACCTCAACCAAAAGTTCAGCATTAGCAAAAGCAATGTTGGAGAAAGTCCTAAACTAAATGAAAGTCATGGAAGAAGCATACATTGATGTGCCACAGAAAGAAATCTTCAGACTTCTGCTTATTCAGGATATGAGGGAAGCAATACAGAAAAGGGATGAAATGATAAAGGAGGTAAAACCTACACATCTCCTACTTCCACCACTAGAGGGCAGTGATGGCCACCGCCACCCTCCCCCCCCAAAGAAAAACCCACACACCACAGAGAAATACTGTATACACTCATATATAAGCCAAGTTTTCCAGCACATTTCTAATGCATTTTTTGGGGGTAAAATTAGGTGCTTCACCTGATGTTTGTGTTAATGTACACTCAAGTAAAAGAGTTAAGGGACATGATAACAAAAGCAAATAACAAGTTCACAGACTTCACCCACAAACTGAAAGAAGCAGAGAATCATACCAATGACCTCGTGACTAACCAGGCAGACTTCAACAAACAGAAAAGACAGTCAAGCAAGATAATCAGAGAAACTGAAGGAAACCTGAAAACAATGTCTGATTCTGTGAAGAGCAACAACATTAGAATAAGTGGACTACTGGAACAAGACACCACAAGAAGTCAATGGTAAAAAGAGTGAGAGAGGAAAACTTCCCCAACTTAATGAATACACATCAGACAACCATTCATGAAGCTGTAACGACACGAGCTAGACAGAATTCCAAGAAAAATTTGCCAAAGCATAGTAGTTCAAGCCATCCAAATTTGAGGATAATTTGAGGAAAAACATAAGAACAGCTAGGAAATAAAAGGTAGACACCTATAAACATACCCAAATAAGAATATGCTCAGACCAATCAGCAGACACTATGAAGAGAGAGTGGAGTAACATATTCTAAAAGTTGAAAGAAAATAATGCAGACCCAAGAACCCTCTACCCAGGTAAATTATCTATCAAGATAGATGGAGAAATAAGTTTCTTCCTGGACAAGGAAAAATTCAAAGAGTACATTGAAAGAAACCAACCTCTACAAAAAATTCTTCCTGACTCAGTATGGGCAGAACAGCAACACTCACCAAGCACAAGATAAGAAACTACCACATAAAGCAACTCCACCCAGAGGACAGCACATTAAAAATACTCACCATGATAGCATTGGCTCAACAGTCAAAAGATAAGAATGACCCCCACCCTACACACATACACGATGTACTGATCAGAAGGGTAGTAGCATAACACGCAGCACAAAAGTATGACATGATATCACAGAGTCCACAGATGGGTGTAAAAACTACCAAGGGACCGAGTTTGTCCTATAAAAGACAGACTAGACTTAGAAAACACAACTCAAAAAAAAAACCATAAAAAAAGAAGAAAGAAAATATAACCCATTGATCTGCTGCCTGCCTATAACAGACACATCTCAAGCTTGCAGACAAAAATAGGCTGAGAATCAAAGGCCACAGAAAATGATACCAAGCAAATAACAATTCAAATAAAACAGTGGTTACAATCTTAATCTATGACAAAATTGATGTCAAAGTACAAACATTCACAAGAGATAAGGAGGGACAGTATATAATGCTCAAGCGAATACTATACTAAGAATCATTGAACATAATAAATACATACATGCCCAATGAAAGACCTGTTGCTAATGAAATTCTCCAAAGGATGAAAAAAGAAATGACAGGCTCAACAATCTTAGTAAGTGACTTTAAAATACTGCTTTCTGAAAAAGATCACAGGGAAAGAAGCTAAACAAGAAAACTGTATAATTAACTCTATAGAGTTAAGAAATAAACTAAAAATATATGTCAAGAAATATAAAGTCAAGAAATAAACTCTATAATTAGGTGACTTGACCTGATAGACATTTTCAGAGGTATCCACCCAGATGAAAAAAAGATCACATCCTTCTCAAGCCCACGTGGCACATGGTTGTAGTTACATAATATGTTGTGAATTTGAGACTTAAGAGTGAAGGGGTGGTGTTTAGCCTGTGAATCAGATCGCATGTTGGTGACTTCATTTGGAGGCTGTAAGGAGATAAATATCTCTTTGGAGGTGGGACACACACTCCCTGTGATACATTCCTGTGGAAAAGACACAGGGGGAGCTATGCTAGAGTTAAGGACCTGAAGGAGCTACATGGAGACTCCTGCCAGTGCTGAGATGCTTCCACTGCCACTGGACCCATAACACTTCCTACCCACTGACCTGTGATCTTGCTGCATTTGGTATTATTGCATGTGTGAGTCCAAGGAGGAATTTATGGATTAGTATTGGACATATGCACTAATATTGGATTATGGACTTGATCTGGACTGGGCTGTGATGCTTTCTCAATATTCAGTTGCCCTTGTAAAGAAAACTTTTTCTTATTTACACAAAAGCGTCTCCCTTTTTTTCCCCTCAAGTATACCTGGACTAATAAACACATACTAGACGATAAACCAGAAACTAGGCACAAGTCAAGCCTGTGTACATTCAAGCATATAGGCATCACTCAGACTTCCTTCTTTGACTACTATGCCATAAGTATGGAAATAAGAAAAGAATAATTAGGAGAAAAATTGGAGAATGAATGAGTCTCTAATGCAAAATCAGTGAGTACTGGCCCAGATTCGAGATGGAATTAGGAAGTCTTCAGAAACCAACGAGAATAAGAATATAATGTACCAAAAGCTTTGGGACATAGCAAAAGCTGTTACCAGAGGAAGTTTGATAGCAAGAAATGCACACATGAAATAAAAGAAGAGAGATTCACAATTGATATGCCGGCACGAAACCCCCAGCAATTAGAGTTGAGTCAATAGGGCAATCCTATTAATAACAAAAGAAAAGAAGTAATAAATATAAGAGATGAAATATAGGAGATGAAAAATAAGAAAACAATTAAAAAATCAACTAAGCTAATCTCTGAAAGGATCTATAGAATTGACAAAACTGTTGACAAACCCAACAAAAGAGAAAGATGAACAGATTTCAATAGCTAGGATGAGGGATGAAATAGAACCCTATAATGAAAATGAAAGGCAAAAAAAAAAATGAAAAGAAAATGAAAGGCTAATTACACATCACTATGAAAGCATGTGCTCCAATGAATTCAACAACTTGAAAGACATGGAAAAATACTTGAGAAAAGAATGCTTCTCTGGATTAGCCCAGAAGAATGTCAAGAACTTCAACAAATCAATAGCAATAGAAGAAACAGATAAGGCTATCTAGGGATTACCAACAAAAACATCCCCTGGATTATAGGGCTCCATTGGAAAATTCTACCAACTCTGCAAAAATTGCAGGGGGAGGGCTGAACCATAGACCCTGGTACCCTTGTACTCTTTTTCTGGAACTCTGCCCCCCACTACTGGCCTCCTTACCTCTTAATTTTCCAAGCTAACAGCAGGAACACCAGGTAGGTGATTCAACCTGGATGCCATCTTGGAACCTCTCTTCAGGTGTTTCAGCCTCTTTCTTTTTAAGTGTTGTGTAACTTTCCACAGTAAAAATATGCCATCATTTAGCAAACATTGTCCTATTAATAAATAGTTTCATGCATTGTATTATAACAAATTTGTATATATGATATATTAGGTATTACAAAATAATGCTTCAATTCAAGCTTTATGCATTATATTTTAGTGCCCAGGTGCCCACTTTCTGTGCATCTGTGTGAGAATTTCTCTGTGATTGGTATTAAAACGTAGAAGGGCTAAGTTTAAAAGGCACGAACCTTTATGTTAAAAAAGGCATGAACCTTTATGTTAAAAAAAAATTCCTGCTAAATAGCCCACCTGTAATGATTTCAGTACCACAAATGTTGTAAGAAAAATACATATTTCTCCACATTCTTATATAAAATGCAATCTTACCAATTTGTAACGTTCCCAAATTTTGAGGCAAAGGTGTTAATTCTGATTAAATTGTGTCCGTTACTCCTATGTTTTGATCAATGTCTTTTTGTCAGCTTCTCCAGTTTAGTATTTAGTTTTGCAGTTGTCTATGACGATTGAAGGAAAAAGAATGACATGTACTAATGGGACCAGAATTCCAGGAATTGGTTATCTGGATAACAGGACAGATCAATGATTCTTTAGTTCATTGTTTGACTCAAGTACTGAAGAATAAGCTTAAATGCTCACCTGTTTTCTGCTTCAGCTGTTCTCTGATTTTTGCATCAGGGCTGCCTCTGGCTCTTACTCTAAGCTGAAGGCATATTTAAACCTAATTTGCACTATCGTAGGCTCTTATTTATGTGGGAGGCTGTGATCAAATGTCCCATCTCTGTTGTGTTTTAGGGATTCTTCATAACTTCTGTTTATGTGAAAGCATATGATCTTGTTTTTTTATCAAATTAAAATGTATTTAATATCATTTTAGGAGGTTAGAAGCAGAGAAATAGGTTGCACAGTCTTTCATCTACCGCTTCGCTCCGGCTTGTCCGCTGCAATCTCATTATGAGTGGACTTGAGAGAATTTGATGTCAAGCTGTTCCTGTTACATTCTTCTCAGTGAGATCTGCTCAAAATGGGGTGGAAATTGAAAACCAAGTGGCCACAAGATGAGTGCAAGTCTAGTGTTTTAAGATGTGTACTTTTTGTACAAGATGGCCTCTCAATGCAAGTCAATTGCTTCCTCCTGGAACATATCAGAGGAAATAGCAATTTGTTCCATGGATAAAAGACTAGTTATGCTGGACTTAAAAGGGTGCATATGTTGGTCTCCACTGTGGTATCTGCCCACAACATTTTTACTAGTAGCTTTCACTATAGATATTTCTGTCACTTGCTAATTTTAGAACTTACCTCCCAAACCCAATGTGAAATGTGGAACTATTATTAAGATTGTGATTAAAGCTTTAACAAAGTATCTTAAAATAGTATGCAGCTGCTATGCGTAGAAAATATTTTTTTGGTTTGGAGGACTGAGTGTATCAAGAAACAAAATAATATATGACTTTGGAGCATGAAGTGAAATAGGATGGAGAGCAGAGATGGGGAAGTTCTTGGTGTATACCGCAAGAAGGAAGGGTTGTTCTCACTTTGCATTTAAGTGAGTCCCGACAGGAACTCCCCAAAATGAGGCATAACTCACAGCTCAGGAGTTGACCACAAGGGACTTTGGAATATGGTCTACAAGCTAAACTCCAGTCATTAATATTACATTTGCTGAAATGATATCTTTGAAATTCCCCCAAACACTCTTTATTTAGTTGAAATTTTAGCTATTTATTTGTGTTTTTATTTCCAGATTGCTGCCAGCAATTTGATATTGATTTTTGCCATCTGCCATTCAGTTGTGTCTCTCACATTTACTTTGACTGCATAATAGATAAAAATGTACTTACAAATCACAGACAGAAATATTATACGCAGCAGGACAAAGGTGAAAACTATGTGTTGTTTTGCAAGAAAGCAGTTCTCAGTTGTCAGTTTTCAGACGTGAAAGAATTTTATAGAGTATCTAACTTAATATTCATATTGATATGAAGCAGACACCGTGGTTGATTGACTTAAGGTCATTTATTCAACAAATGTGTTATTCAACACATAAACACATATGCTAATTTAAATTGAAATATATATTTGTATAAATAAAATGAATATATATGCATATGAATGGAATTAGTAGAAGCACACATGCAAACCAAAATCATTGCCATAGAGTCAAGTGTAATTCATTGAGAGAGAGAGAGTCCGGTAAGTATCAGACTACTAACAGCAAGATCAGCAGTTCAACCCCACCAGCTGTTCAGTGGGAGAAAATTGAGGCTAGCTGCTGTCACAAAGATTTATAGCCTTGGAAACCTGTTACAAGATTGCTATGAGTCAGAATCGACATTGTGGCCATGGAAAAGGCAAGAATTTCCTGATTTCTTCAACCTTTTCCATTAAATATCACTATTTGAATCTGGTATTTATGTGGGTCAGATGCCTCATTGAACCATTCCTCTATCTGCAAGGGTATCATGGGATATTCTGGAACACACTGCTGATGTTAGGATGAATGCGACAGCAACATTTTTCATTCATAAAAAGCAAAGGAGTTTATCCTTTTAATTTGACATTTCTGCACTTCAGTGAACATTGTGTTGAACTCCACCCACAGTTCCATTTCCTTCTCCTTCTGCGGATCCAATATAGGGAATCTCATCCTCTGTGACATCCATCAAATGTATACCATAATCCTCTGTACTATGCTGGAATTTTTAACCTTTCCCCCACCATACTGTAGTGCACACCACAAGCTCAGCATATGGAAGACCAAACTCATTATTTCTTCCTAAATTTCTATTATGTTTTATATAGTAATTCCCTTATATTTGATATCATAATTGACTTGGTTCTTGGCTTAAAAATTGGAAATGCGTTTTCCTTTTCTATCAATCTTATTAATTCTAAGTATTTTTAGTTTTCTAAACTAAAAATTTTACCTTGTTCTGCTAACCACAATAATCTCTTTCTCTTATTTTTAGAAAGTGATGTTTATTTTGCCAACCTTATTTCCATTTTCTAAGAGACTGTGGGAGCTTCAGAACACTCAGTGGTTGTTCTTACCCACTCAGTGGCATGAGCACTGGAGGCTTAAGAACAACCTTCAGTTGTAGGCTGACTGCTGCTGTTTTCAACAGGGAGCTGCTGAAATGACAACGGGGCACCTGCACGCCTTCAGACCAGCTGGTGTCCTCAGGCTTAATAGCAGTAAATTCAGTCAATTTAGCCTAAATTTCTTCCTTGTCCATACACTTTTCAGCACCATGCTAACCATTCTTTTTGGTCTCTTGTGGAACTCTGTAGAAGTAGAGATCAGGAATGAACTTCTTTAGACCCTCCCAGGAGATAGAGCTATGCATATGCGGAAATTCCTGACTCCATAGCAGACCCATCAAATGAACTTCTTTGTTATTGTATGAGAAGGCAACGTTCACCAAGAACAGAGAATTGGTTTGATACAGAGCATGATAGGCAGGATGACATAAGGTGCCTCTGTGTAGTGTATGTCTACATAGGTATGTAATATGCTATAATATATCCCCGCCACTTGTCTGGAAGTTTGGCATGCTATGGTTGCTTGGGCATTGCTGTGATGCTGGAAGCTATGTCCCTGGTATTGCAAATGCTAGCAGGGTAATCCAAAGTGAACAGGGTTCAAAGAAGTTTCCAGACTAAGAACGAACAACAAAGAAGGACTTGGCTTCCCACTCGAGAAGGAGGAGCCACTGAAAATATTATGTATAGCTTGACACTTGTCAGATAATGAAAGTATAAACAAAGGAGGCAGGACATTGTCAGGGATACTGCCAGAGCATGAGTCCTTTCAGTTCAAGGACACTCACAATGTGGCTGAAGAGGGGGTTGATTTTTTAGAGGGGACTCAAACATGGTGACATGAGTCAGATAAAGCCTGTGGTATTGATACCTTTGGGATCTTCATTTGCTGTTAGGGTATGACTCAAGGTGCAGAGACATAGCTGCAAAAAATCTTCTAAGGATCAGAACTTGGAACGTGCGAAGTATGAATTTAGGAAAATTGCAAGTTGCCAGTGGAACCCATAAAGATCGATATTCTAGGCATTGGTCAGCTGAAATGGACTAGATTTTGAAGATTTTAAATCAGAAAATCATATGATTTATCATTCCAGGAATAACACAGTCAAGAAGAATGGCATGACATTCATTGTCAGAAAGGATCTGCTACATCCATCATGAAGTGTAATACTGCCTGTGGTGGAATTCCCTCTCCAAGGAAATTGCATTGATACAACTATTATTCAAAATTATGCCCCAACCACAAACTCGGAACAAAGAAATTGAAAAAGTCTGCCAACAATTTCAGACAGAAATTAATCAAGCATGTAATCAAGATACATTTATAACTATTGGTGATTAAAACACAAAAGTTGAAAACAGAGGAAGGAACCATAGTTGGAGTGTATGGACTTAGTTTGATATGAAGCTGGAGGCCACATGATAGAAATTTGCAAAACCAGTGATTCATTCATAGAAAATACTTTTTTCCAGCAACATAAAAGATGACTATACACATGGACTTCACCAAACAGAGTCCACAAAAATCAAAACTGTATCTCTGGGAAGACATGATGTTCTCCATGGCAGCAGCTAAAACCAGACCAGGGGCTGACTGTAGAACAGATTATCAATTCCTCATATGTAAGTTCAAGATAAAGCTTAAAAAATTAAAATGGGGCTGAGCCCTTGTGGCATAGTGGTTGAGTGCAGGATTGTGGCCCACTGGTTTGGCGGTCAAATCCAGCAGTAGCTCTCCAGGAACAAGGCTGGGCCTCCCACTCCCACCAGAGGGCAGTGATGCCCCCCCACCAAAAAATTAAAATGAATCCACAAGATGCAGACTATTACTGTGAGTATACCACCTGATTTTCAAGAACATCTTAAGAATAGATTTGACACATTGAACACTATCGACAAAAGATCCAATGAGCTATGGGGAGGACATCAAGAATATAAATTCGTGAAGAAAAACAAAAAGGTTATTAAGTAGGCAGGACAAAAGAAAAGGTAAAAGCGGATGTGAGAAGAGACTCTGAAACTTTCCCTGATTATAGAGTAGCTGAAACAAATGGAAGAAAGGACGAATTCAAAGAACTGAGTAGAAGTTTTCAAAGGGCAGCTAGAGAAGACAAAGCCAACTATAAGAAAATTAATTAGAAAACCTAAAGGGAAGCACATGCTTAGCATACATGAAACTAAAAGACTGCAAAAAATCGAAGCCTTGAGTTTCACTTTTGAAATATTATATAGGCAGGAAGTACCAAGAGGAGATGGAAAGAATACACAATCACTATACCAAAAAGAACTAGCCAACATTTTACCATTTCAGAAGGTATCATATGAGCAAGACCTAATGGTGTTGAAGGAAGACCCAATGCTTTTGAAGGAAGAAGTTCACACTGCACTGAATGCATTAGCTGAAAATAAGGCTCCAGGAATTTCTGGAATACCATTTGAAATGTTTCAAAAGCTGAAGAAGTACTGGAAGCACTCAGTCTATGCCAGGACATTTGGAAGACAGCTATGTAGCTAACTGACTGGGAAAGACCCATTATAAAGAAAGATGACCCAACAGAATGCTCAGAACATATTGTTGAGATATCATAAATTTCCCTCAAGATTATTCAACAACAGTTGCTGCAGTATATTTCCAGGGAGCTGCCAGCGAGATTCAGGCTGGATTCACAAGAGGATATGGAACAAGAGATATCATTGTTGATGTCAGCAGGATCTTGGTTCAAAGCAGAGAATACTAGAAAGGTGTTTACTTGTGTTTCCTTGATGATGCAAAGGCATTCTACTGTGTGACTCATGATAAACTAAGTTTGAATTTGTGAAGAAATCTGTCTTGCTTAGATTAATAATCAATGCTCATGAAAGACATCAAAAGATGTATTGCAATAGATAAACATTTTACAAAAGACCTCTTTAGAGTATTAAAGAACATGGATGTTACTTTGAGGAAAGGTATGCCTGACCTAAGCCATGGTGTTTTCCAGTGCTTCATATGCATGTGAAAGTTGGACATTGATTAAGAGAAACTGAAGAAGTATCGATGCATTTGAACTTGTTGTGCTTAAGAAGAATATTGAAAATACCATGGACTGTTGTGATGGTAGATGTAAGGACAGTGTACTCTGGAGAGACAAGGATGGCAAAACTTCATTTTATGTACTTTGGACATCCTGGTAGTTGAGACCACTCTTGGGAGAAGGACATCTTGTTTGGTAAAGTAGAAGGTCAGCCGAAAAGTAGAAAGCCCTCAATGAGATGGATTGACATGGTGGCTGTATCCACGAGCTCAGGCATGGGAACACCGGCACAGGACTGGTCAGCATTTTGTTCTGTTGTGCACAGGGCCACTGTGGGTTAGAGAAGACTGGTAGCACCTTACAACAACAATATGTCTATGAACGTAGTCAAAGAAGCATCTTAGTCATAACCAAACAGATTGTAGGAATGAGTTGCTGGACTTGGAAACTTGGGACAATAGTCTTGGTGGGCATGGAGATCCATTGACATAACTTAGTGTACAAAGACACTGGGGGTAAGTTCTACTCTGACAACTAGCAAGTGGCATCTTATAAGATTATGAATTATCATATAAGGTGCAATTATTAGTATCTCCATGTCCTGAACAAAAAAGAGTAAAGAAAATTGAAGATATGTGGAACCAATGGACTAATGGATCATGTGAACCTAAGCCTTCAGAAACCTGACACCAGAAGAACTAGATGGTACCAACTGCTCTGAAAGGGATAACATCAGATGATCCTGAATAAACTTGGAGAAAAATGTAGAACAAAACTTAATAGAAAAGAACAAGCTTGGTATTGTGGTCTGAATCTCCCACAGTAGGGAAAACCAAGAAGGGAGCATAAGAGATCAATAACTGGAGCAAAGACTCCAAAGAGCCCCCTCAAAAAACTTCAGGCTATAAGGGGCAGGTCCCAGAACTCCCCCAGGACCAGGGAGGAGAGATTCAGAAAGGTCAGTGGATGGACCTGGGACCATGTATGGTTTTTCCTCTCTTTTTCCTTTTCTTTTTTCAATCTTTTGTTTTCTTGCAGCTTTGTCTATGACATTGCTAGATAGCCTACTGATTTAAGACAGGCATGAAAAGCAAATTCAGGGTGAACACAATGAGGCAAAGGGCCCTGGAGGGTCTTGGTGGGAGAAGGTGTTGATGGGGGTGGGGTGGGGTAGGTGAGCGGCAATACCATGGGCAGGGGAACAATTAGGGAATTAAAACCAACAGCAAGGAGGTTGTAGGATCCTGTGGGTGTTTGAGCAACAGCAATCTAGCTGAGAGGAAGTATTAAGAGGTAGAAGAAGGGGGAATGTGATGGTGGGGCAAGAGACCGGCAAAAGGAAACAGAGAAAGGCTCCAAGAAGCAAAGCTATAGATAGAGGTAAAGTAGAGGTGTGTACTTACGTAAATACATTAATCCATAAAAATAGAGGTATTGGCCTAAACATATTTCAAAGGCAATACACTGAGATTGTGAATGGATCTTGTGCCTCAGCTCATAACCTCCCTCCATACAAGAACACTTTCTTCTGACAAACTGGCATTTTGTGATGCTCACTGCCCCCTCCCACCAACCTCCCCACCTTCTCCCCCTGGCACAATTGCTGAAGACAAAATGGGTGCATAAGCAAATGTAGTGAAGAAAGTGAATGATGCCCGCTATTAAAAAATATAGCATCTGGGGTCCTAAAGGCTGGAAGTCCAGCTACAACAGAACATCCCCCCCCGCAACAGGAGTTGCAGGGAAGGGATGAGTCTACCAGGTTGCAGTAGAGCACTAATGAATTATACAATATTCTTCTGGTTCCTTGAGACATCCTCACCTGCCACTGTCTTGGCCCTAGTGTTGCTTCTCACTCTGAACTGGACTGGAGCAAATACATAGGTATAGGTAACAGATAAAGCTCATGACACACAGAATCCAGAAATAGGGATAGAAATAGTGATACCAAAAGCATAAAAGGGGAAGCGGGTGAATGACAGGAAGGAAGAGGAACTGATCACAGTGACAGGCACATAACCATACTTTCTTCTTCAGGGGGAAAACAACAAATCATGCGGGAAGGGAGACCATGGTCAGTGTGTGATATGAATATAATAGTTTATAATCTATCAAGGGACCAGGAGTGGAAGCTGGGGGGAAGGAAAGGGAGAAAAGAGGAGCTGATACCAAGGGCTCAATAGAAAGTATGTCTAGAAAAGAATAATGGCAACATATGTACAAATATGCCTAATACAATCAATGTATGGATTATAATATGAATTGTAAGAGCCCTCAATAAAGTGGTCTTTTAATAATAATAGTAATAATATAATAAAAAGGACAGGCTCATTGGTTGTGCAGAAATCAATGGAACTCCCTAAAATTATGGCCCTTAGTCATCTTTCAGGATGAGAATGGAATTCACTTTCATGGGTTAATTTTCAGTCAAACATTTGGTTTAGGTAGTGAATATAATAACACTTGAGTGATAAACACTTCTTTAAATAATCAATCACTTGGATAAAAATAACAGCACTTTCCCAGAGGCAAATTTCAGAAGGCAGAAAGGTATATGAAAGATGGAAGAATGAAAACAAAACAAAACACACTGGGAAGAACTGAGACAAGTCACGCTATATTGTGGGAATTTTAATCAGTGCATGAAGGAAAATGTGCATGATTGTTGAATGTGAAATTGATTTGTTCTATAAACCTTCACTCAAGTATACATTTATAATAAAAGTTGTTTGGTTTTTTTTTTATAAAGAATGAAGGAAAATTGGGGAAAAAGCCAAAACTGTCAAATCTTGCCTCTGTGAGAAGCTGACAGTAAACCCTGGAATCAGCAACAACCAGAAGAGATGACTTCCAGAAGGCTGCCTGGATCTGGATGGAGAAGATTCCAGGAATGAAGTGCCCAGTAGTAGGAGTGCCTTCAATGGAAGCAGCACATTTCAGCACAGCCTGGTGGCTGTTAGTTCTGGGGGATATGATATTAACATCTGTTGGGTTTTCAATGATAATAATGGCTAAGCTGCCAACAGAAGTTTGTCCAGGATTCTCTTCAGGCTTATGATACAGATGTCATCCCTTTCCTTTTTGTAAATCCACTGTTCAATTTGAAAGTCAAGATTGGGGCTCCTGCTGCAAGTAATTTGAAGATATACTCCTCATTCATCTGTAGGACATCAAGGACTCTGGATTTGTGAAAAAAAATTCCCCTTTAAGTGATACTAGGGACCCAGCAAAGCTCAGACAGACCCTTATCTAGATCTTGCAGAAAAGTCCACAGTAGGCTCTTGCTGGATTTCCATGAGTCTATGACTATGGTTTCCAGTTCTCTCCCCGGAGTGTTCCCCTTCAACACGAATCTAGTTTTTATTATATTGAATTTCTGGGAAATAATATGTTGCATGATGTTAAAAGAGTTTGCATTGAGAGAAAAAAGTTGCTTACTGTAATAGAATTCTAAATCTGATTCCCAATATCCCTTGTCCTTGGATATTCAATTAAATACTGATCTATTTATTACCATCAAGAGATTTTTCAGTTATCAAGTCCAAAATAAATAGAAGGAGATCTGATTAGGTGGACCTGACTTAATTTTAAGAACCCTCTAAAAGCAGTGCTTTCTCCAGCTGGTACAGGAAGAGGCCATCCCAAAGATGAACTGAGAATGACCTAGAACAAAAAAAAACATTCGTTTTGTGAATTGCCTGTGGAAGCTATCTAAAGGGGGCCTGATAGAGCCCTGAAGAGTTGAAAGAAAACTTCTACTGCCAGCTAGGACCTTATGTCTGCAACACCAATAACTAAGTCATGCTAGCAATAAGGAAGGTCACAGCAAAATTCCCCCAGAGCCTCCAAATAAGAACTCAGATTGGCCAACCCTTTGATTTTAGTTTTATGGTGACCTACGTAGAGACTAATCATGCCATACTAGGACTTATCTGCAAAATTGTGGTTTACTAAATGGATATTATTTGAAACTGCTGAGCTTGTTTTAACTTGTTATGTAGCAACAGAAAATACACTTGCTTTACTGTGTTTTGGAGATATGATGCTAAACAAAGTTAGTGAGCTTTTTCTCATTTCAGAAATTCTCAAAGCTCATGTTATTATCAGTATTCTTGTCGGTCTTTAAGGTGGATATACATTATTATGTGTATTCTAAACCATACTGATCAAAGGCATTGGTCAAGATGTCATTCTACAAACATGAGTTAGAGGAAATTCTCATGTTATCATATTACTTCCTTTATTTAAATTGTTGATGACTTCCCATTACTTACCTGATAACATAACATAAAATGGTAGAAGAGTGAACAAATCTGTCTTAGAAGAAGTCCAACTCATGCCCTTATAGAAGGGTAGTGGGGAGGAGATGAGCCAGTCTGGGTGCAGAATAGCAAAATGAAACATACAATTTTCCTCTTGTTCTTCAATTATCCCATCCCTCCCCTTCAACCCCTCCAGCCTCTATCATGATCCCAATTCTACCTTGAAAATTTGGCTAGACCAGAGGATGTACACTAGTACAGATAGGAACTGAAAACACAGGGAATCCAGGACAGATAATGAGAGCTGTGACACGGGAAGGGGAAGGTAGGGCAAAAAGGGGACTGATCACGTGGATTTATATTAAACCTCCTTTCTGGGGGAAGGACAATAGAAAAACGTGGGTGAAGGAAGATGCCAGGCATGGTAAGACATGACAAAATAATGATAATTTATAAGTTACCAAGGGTTCGTCAAGGAGGGGTGGAAGAGAGGGAGGGGAAAATGAGGAGCTGATACCAAGGACTCAAGTAGAAAGCAAATGTTTGGGAATGAGGATGGCAACAAACAAACATTCAAATATGCTTGACACAATGGATGGATGGATGGATTGTGATAAGAGTTGTATGAGCCCCCAATAAAATGATTTGAAAAAGAACACTTAAAATTGCACTATAAAAAAAGTCCAACCAAAATGCTATATATACTTCATCGCTTGTATTTTTTGACATTGTAAAGAAAGACTAGTCCCTGGAGAAAGGCATTCTTCTCGCTAAAGTAGACATCATTTTTTTTTGAAGTTTTTTTTTTTTTTTTTTTTTTTTGGCATCACCGCTCTCCGGTGGTGGGAGTAGGAGGCCCAGCCCCACTGCTGGAATTGAACCTCCGTCCCAATGGGCCGCAGTCCCACGCACAACCACTACGCCACCGGGGCTCAGCCAAAGTAGTCATCATTGTTAGATGGTGCATAGCCACCCTCCCACCCCGGTGTACAACTGAGTAAAACACTGTCTCATGCTCTCCCCACAATCATCCCTGTGAGTGAGCCCACTGCTGCAGGTACTGTGTCCGAACATCTCGTCTAGAGCCATTCCACTGAAAAAAAAAAAGGAAAACCATCAACAAGATAGCAATGATGGTAGGAGATAGCAAAGTTTTCTTTCTGTTCTAAATCATTTTATCTGTTGTCCGTCCCCCAGAGAAGAGGGTATATGTAGATCTTTGTAGTCAGTGCCCTCTTCCCACCCCACCTTCCCTCTCTTCTCCTGGTATCGCAGCTCCCACCACTGATCCTGAAAGGATCATCTCTCCTAGATCCCCTGTGTTTCCAGTTCCTATCCGGACCAGTGTACATCCTCTGGTCTGGCCAGATTTGTAAGGTAGAATTGAGACCCGGGGGGTTGAGGAGGGAGGGGTGGAATCATTGAAGAACTAGAGGAAAGTTGTATGCTTCATCTTTGCCACACTGCACCCTGACTGATTCATCTCCTCCCCATGAGGGAGAAAAGTTTTCTTACCTAACAAAAACGAAATCCATATATCTCAACTCGATTCTCCACCCCACTGCAGATTCCAAGTCTACTTCAGTTTTACTTTACTTTTTTTTTTTTTAAAAAGCCACTCAGACCAATGTTTCTGTCTAATTGATAATGAATCTGGAGGATGTTGACTTTTGAAGAAATACATTGTATAAAGCTACAGACCCATGTCAACCAATGAAATCAATAACAATATCCCATTAAACTCTTCATAAATGTGGTTCTTTTTCTTCCCTTCCCCAACATTCCCTCCCCCCTCAATATCGGAGGCCTCCCCTCTGCCTCTTGCTACCCCTGCCCCTGACCTCATCATAGTCATCAAAGTCTTGTCTTTGGGTATATTAATCATATTTATTTTTCTTTGTTTTTCCTCACATTAATAGTGTTATTAAATATTTATCTTCATAAGATTGACTATGATTGCTAAGCATAATGTTCTTTAGTTTTGTCCATGTCGTGCAGGGTTTAAGAGAGTTACCTTTCTTGGTGCATAATATTCCATTTTATGAGAGCAACAGAGCTTGTTTATCCATCCATGTATAATTAGAGTTTTGGGTTTTTTACATATTTTTCCTATTATACAAATTGTTGCAATAAATTTAGGTGTATGCATGACTGTGAATCTGTACTCCTTATTTCGTTAACATATATACCTAGTAGAGAGATTGTTGGATCATAGAGTACGTGTATTTGCATCTGTTTAAGGCAGTGCTTTACTGATTTCCATAATGATTGTACAGTTCTATAGTTCCACCAGCAATGTAAAAGTGTTCCAATTTCCCAGCATCCTCCCCAGCATTTGTTATTTCCTGTCTCATTGGATTTTACTAGAAGTGTTGCTGTGAGGTGAGATCTCCTTGTTTTAATTTGTATTTCTCTTATTGCTAATACACTTGACCATTCCTTCATATGGTTCTTGGCTACCTGGAAGTGGTTTTTTTTTTTCCAGAGAAGTGTTTCTGTGTTTTGTGCAAGTTTTGGATTGAGTTATTTGTGTATTTCTTAGGGTATTGCAATTTTTTATAGATTTTGGAGATTAACCCTTTATCTTCGATTGATGCATTATAATTGAATATTTTCCCTAATCTGTGGGTTCTCTGTTAACTCATTAGATTAAGTTTTCTGATGTGTATAAAGGTCATAATATTAGTAGATCCTAGTTCTTTATTTTGTTTTCATAATGTGAAGATTTCCCATTATGTACTGTAGGACATTTTTGCCTAGTA